>PVKZ01009150.1:0-12244 GCA_004027375.1 Macroglossus sobrinus
ACAATTTTACGATGTTGGGATGGTTCAGGCTTTTCATCGAGAGGACTTCTCGTAATGGTCGATAGGACCCTTGCCGATTAATAACTTTGACAGCCACCTCCGTGCCCGTCAAAATGTGCCGGGCCAATCTCACTTTAGCAAAGCTCCCCTCACCGATCGTATTGAGGAGCTTGTAGTGCCCAATACAGGGCTCCTCGTCGGAGATGGCTGCCAAGTTATATGCCATGGTGAACCTCTATCTACGCTCACTCACAATACTAACTATCAATACAAACTGTACTAGCAAAGAATACTAACTAGACTAACTATGCTAATTCTAACAGTGCTATGTTTACTAACGACACTAATAAATGATACTAACTATACTATGCTAACTGATACTAGTACTAACAATGCTAACTATGCTTGCTAACTATGAGGATAAATGATACTAAGTATATACTATGCTAACTGATGCTAATAATGCTAACTATGCTTATTAACTATGCTAATAAATAATACCAATAAACAATGCTAACTATACTAACAATACCAATGCTAATTCTACTAAATGTACTAACAATGCTAACAAAGCTAACTAACAATACTAACTGAAAAAAAAGTTTAAAGAAAAGAATAAGAAAAAAAAACAAGGAAAATAAAAAGAAAAAATATTTTTAAAAAAGCACAACGGAAAGAAGGGGAAAATAAAATGAAAAAAGTGAACGAAAGAAAAGAGAACTAAAAAAAAAAGAACAAAAGGAATAACAAAAACAATGAGAAAAAGAAAAGGTAAAAACAAAAGGAAAAATAAGAACCAAAACAAGAACCAAAAAAAGGAAAAAACAAGCTAGCTAGTCCAGTCCAACAGGTCACCACAAATCAGCTTCCTGGGCTCTAAGGACAAAACTTTAGGCGGGTCAGGGCCTTATATAGGAGTTGTCTGTAATTGTAATTCCATCACAGTGGTGCCTTATGAGGTGAGAGCATGGCATGGACCAGTTACGGCTGGGGATAAACCCCAGTGGTTTTCTCACTTCTTGGTCTCAAGACCTCTTTACAGTTAAAAAAAGAAAATAAAAGGACCCCAAAGACATTTCTGTTTATGAGAGATATTAAAGACTGATATTTACTTTATTAGAAATTAAAATCTATAGGACATTCCAGTGATCTTTTCATTTATAATTTGACAATCTGTAATAATTTTTGTCGTTTAAAGACTTGAGTGTCCACACTTAAAATATTCAATTCCATTGTCTTAAAAATGATGCTAGACTTTACTGTAATGAAATTATAGGAAAATTTGCTATTCATAAGACAAGATAAAGTACATTATTAACATCTCCAAAGCTGAGAGGAGGTAGCTTTCATTAAATTTTTGCCAATAAGATCATGAGCAGATTTCTCATCAGAAACTATGACGACCAGGAGGTAGTGGGTTGATGTATTCAAACAATCGAAGGAAGAAAGCTATTAACCAAGAATCTACATCTGGCAAAACAATCTGAAAACTGGGAGACTTTGAAACCTTCATAGATAAACCAGCACTGAGAGAGTTGTGCCTATGCCTGCCCTGCATGTAGCAGCACATGCTTCAGGTTGGAATGAAAAGACGCTGGCCAGAGACTCAAAGTTCTATGAAGAAATAAAAATCTCTGCTAAAACTCGATGCCTGGAAAATTATAAATGCTAGTACTATTTTGACTTTGGTTTGTAGCTCGACTTTTTTGTTCTCTACTTGATTTAAGAGACTAATGTATTAAAAAAATAATTGTTTATGTTTTTGGACACACAACGTATAATTGTGATTAATTTGTGATTAATTGTGATTAATACCAGGTTGGGGTCAGAGCTGTGAAGAAACAGAGTTTTCATATGTTCTTGAAGTTAAGCTGGTACAGATTCATATAAGAATATTTCAACTTTAGGATGTTAGGTCATTCAGGTGACCAAAAAATATTTTTCATATATAATAGTAAATAGGTAAACAACTAAATTAAAATATAAAGATACATTTATTCCATCAACTAATAATTATTAAATGTTCTTTTTGTTCCGTATCTCCTGTAATATATACCCTTTTTGACCCTTTTGTTAACATTCTTTCTCTCTGGGAAATCTTAGCCGTGTACATTTTTCCTTTTCTCCTTCCTCTACTGATTTCCAATAAGTCAAGCTTTCATCTCACTTCTAAAACAACAATCCAATGTCTAACTCTTGGTTGGGGTGCCTCATACTGAATGTGTCTGGTAATGGAGTCTGTATCTTCCTCTGATCCAAACATTGCCTCATTTAATGAAACATACAGACAGCCTCACAAGGATGGTAGATCTGGAGTTGTCCCAAACCTTGCTACTCAAAGTATGATTCATGGGCTAGCTGTTTGTTGGAAACAGAATCTTAGTCCCCATTCAGACCTACTGAATCTGAATCTCCATTTTAACAAGACCAAGGATTCATAAGCACATCAAAGTGTGAGAAGCATTCTCCCTCGAACTCCATATACAATGGATAACTAATTGAATCTCTATTTTGTCTTTCAATTCCTCTGTCAAGGACATCACAATAACCTCCTAAGTGACCTTTCTGCCCTCAGTCTCTCTCCTATAGTTGATCCTTCGTACTGATGTATACTTATTATTGTAAAACATATGTCCTCTTGCACAAACTTTCAACTGCTTCCACAGCCCTAGAGGGTAAGTTCCAAAGGCCTAACTTGGAACCCTCATCCTGCTTTTCTGTTTTTAACCTTCATCACCTCCTTTCATGTACCCACCCTCCAACCTTACTGGTATACTTTTACCTGAATACACACACACACACCATTGTGTCATCCTTTGTGCTGTTTCTTGTGAAACACCCTGTTGCTGCCTACTTTGTCAAAATCTTACTTAGCCTTTAAGGTCCAGCATAACTGACTTGTCTTTCAAGAGTCCCCTTGAGCTTCTTACCTGAACTAGTCTCAAAACACATTGGCCATCTCTATTTTGGCCCACTTTTATTCTACTTCGTGTGAAGCCTAAATCTTAGTACCTAGCAAAAGCCATAACATATAGTAACACATATATAGTCATTAAATAAATCCATGAATGAAATATATGAACATCAACTATCAGCAAAGTTTGTACATACCATAATCTGTTGACTGAAAAATTTGGTATCTCATGGGAATGTCAACCATAGAATTTGGATTTTCTGAGACAATCTTATTTCAGTAAGTTTTCCAATTTTTCCATAAAGATATATTTTATATTTGATTATTAACTTAAAAATATAATTCGCACTTTCATGTCTCTTAGTTGCATCACTTGGTCACCTCTGAAATAGGCTTCGGAGGTGCTACATGGTTCCACATAATGAGTGATGGATTATGCTGAATATCTCAGGGTGCGTTCACCTGAGATTTCCCCATGGTTTTCCCAAGCCTGGCTTCTTGCCTTAACATCTTCGCATCATGCCCCTCTCCCTTCTCCTCCCCTGACTTCCTGGTTTCCTACCATCAGAGTGGAAGGAGAGAGCTCTATTTCCCGTTGCTAACTCTGTCTGAAGTGACAGAGTTGATCAATGAGTTGTCGTGCCCGCTCAGGAAAGCCAGTATGATTGTCCTCCAGTGACTGGGCTGACAGCATTCAGCCTTTTAGTAACTGAAAAGTGAAGTTCACTTTGGAGCTCAGTTTTGCCTTTTTATGGTGGATTCCAGCTATATTTTTTATGTCTGCTGTTATTATATTGTTGCCATTTGTATTAATATCTGGCTAGTTTACTTGCTGTGGATTTATACTGACTACATCAAAATAATACAAAAGCGAGAGAGAGCAAGAGTGCACACTTTAGAGTGTGAGGAAATGGCAATCTAAGTGAAATGGCGAATGAAGATACTGGAGATTAATCAAGACCTACATAACTTCATAAATCTAGCTCTTAGGCAGTTGTAATCCTAGAAGAGGGAGACCTGTTTGGATAATAATACTTTCCATACTTGTTGAAGATGAAATAAGTTTTTTGCTCTATCATCAGAAAAGCTCAATAGTATGAATACTATTATAGTAATCCTTACATAGGAGTAAAATAGGGAACAACATGGAGTGAGGAGCCCCCTTTGGCACAGTATCTACCTGGTATTTAATGTCAGTGAATACCAGGATAAAAGAGTCCTTAAAAAAAAATTCCCATGAGGTCCTACAATTCCAGCTCAGGTCAGTGGCCACATTCTTAGAACTCCACGTTCTGTGATTGCCATGGCAAAGTATGTACTCTAGATTCATTCCCTCATGCTTGACAGACACTGTAATTTTCTTGGCACCTATGTTTTTCCTACAGGTAAATGCATTTGTCAAAGCAGGAAGATACTTGTGATAGGTGCCATGAAAATAATTAGATAGATAATCCCCCTTTGATAGGTGAGCCATTAAAAAATTAAATTTTAAAATATATCCAGACTTCAAACTAATCAACATATGTTATTGGAATATGTAAAAAAAAAAAAAAAAACTCTGAAATATTGGAATAGAGAAATAAACTTTAGTGGGGGAAGGAGACTTATTTTCTGTACCTCTATATTTCTCTGTCTCCTGATGAGATTGCCCAGCTGTTAAGACTTTTATTTATGGAAAAAAAAATCCTAATTATGGGAGGAATTAAAAACAGCATTGAGACCCTTAAGAAACTTAAGACAAAGTTTTCAACTGCCTACCAACTCTTACTAATTCTTTAGGCCTCAGATTTGTCTCCTCTTTGGTTGAATATTAAGACCATAACTAGAAAAAATTGTCTCCTACTTGTCCATTTCAAATTTAATTCAACAAATACATTTTATTTCCATACTGGTTGCTTTTGCTTCTTGTTTACAGAGATGATGTAAAAGTTCCTAGGAGACACATGTGTGATATCGGTAAAGACTTTAGGAGCACTATCAAGGTGAAGCCTCTCAGGACCAGAGACTCTATTCACATATACTTTCCTCTCAAATTTACCCAACCACTTTCATATTTATGTCTGTGATCCTGCTCATCAATTGTTTGATTGATTGATCCAACAAATCCTTTTTGAGATTAGACACAGTGCTAGGCCCTAAAATACAAAAGTGAATGTAACAAAGAATAGGCATTCTTAAAATGCTTGTAGTTTAGAGGAGATAGGTAGATAAGGATAAGATAAGGATAGGAAAAAGGTTGATAAATACCACCAGAGAGGTTAGCAAAGAAGCACAAAGAAGATAACTATCTTTGTCTTATGAGAGTTTGGAGAGGGCTTCTTTCTATATTAAGACCTGAAACGTGTACCACTCTGAATGGGATGTTGATGATGGGGGAGGATATGCATGTTTAGGGGAGAGGGTATATGGGAAATCTCTGTACCTTCTGCTTCACTTTGTTGTGAACTTAAAACTGCTCTAAAAATAAAGTCTATTTTAAAAAATTAAAGCATTTTAAATAAAATTAAAGCATTTTCATTGTGTGAAAATGATGAAACTATGAACTTTGCTTCTGCACTATGGAATGGCAAAAACAACAAAGTATATCAGTGCAAAGAACATGAAAACAGAATGTACAGACACACTGACAAAAGGAAGGGAGATTTAAAGAAACAAAGAAGGTGTGTGTACAGGTGAATGGCATGATCAGATTTACATGGGATAGAGATCCCTCTGGTAGTTATATGGCGGATAGTTTGACCAGTAGAGTAAAAGTAGGCATACCCTCAAGGCACTATTGAACCTGGCTAGCCACAAAATAAGTACATGAATTAGGATTGTGGGAGCGAATAAAGGGGATGGGACATATATTGATTGGATAGAACTGATGTGAATTTATGATACTTTGGTTTTTAGGAAGAGAAAAACAAATCTAGGATACCTTCCAAGTCACTAACTTTATAGCTAGAAAACTTAGTAGACACTCCATAAATAATTAATGAACGAATACATAAAACATACATACTCTTCCAATTATTATTATTATAACAACTGTGGTGAGAACATTTATATGCTCATTTTTTTATTCAGTCAGCATTTGGTGAGCACCATATAGCTACAGAGTTAAATGATGAACAAGGTTAAAAAACAAATGAAAAGGGGAAGAGAAAGCACCATGGGAATTATAAGCATGTATTGCATTTGGTGGAAGTGTCTTATTTTAAAATTTTTTCATTCCAGTGTTCTCAGGAAAGGATTAGGACTTGTCAGACACAATCCTGATTTTGGTTCATGAAACACTGACAATGTAATGGTGAGCAGCAGTTCTCAACTGTGTGATTGAAAAGGCCCACACAGGTGCTGCCAACAAATCTGGACCACTGTCTCTTCTGAAGAACCAAGGCATCAGGTTGGCCATTGGATTATCAACATCAGAAATTCCCTTCACAAATACATGGCACACTGCCCCCTTAGACTAACTTTCAAATCAGAACTCCTGAATCCCCATAGCATATTGTCTGTTCCTTTTTATGCTATTTATTATTACCTATGTCTTATTAAGTTTTAGTTTTATTATTTGTTTATCTATGACTATGTCTTAAATCCACTAAGAGAATGTAAGCCCTTAAGAGACCTTCAAAATCATCAAATTCGCATTTCCCTTCCAGTACATGAATTCCTTATACCTCATTTCTGAACCTTAAAAAAAGTTCTAGGCATCTGAGATATTTTTTTTTTACTAAAAAAAAAAAAGATGAATCACCATAATATTAAAATTACCCAGTAGATTCTTCAACAGTTCTGCCTTTCAATTGCACTTTAATTAAACAGCTGGCACATTAACAATTTTCCTTATCATTAATAAAATCTATTCTTGAAAATCCAGTTTAATGCTATAAGCATTTATTACTTATTATATAAGAGCCCATGTGTTCCACACTATGAAAATGGGAATAATTAAAGCATAGGCTATCCAATTTTACCTGAAAAACACATATAAATAAACACTGCATAAATATTGACAATATAATAAATTAAACATGTGCTAATTCCTGAAATATTCTTCCTACCTTGTTTCTGCTTCCTATCCACTCACTTTTCAGGTCTTAATATAGAAAGAAGCCCTCTCCAAACTCTCATAAGACAAAGATAGTTATCTTCTTTGTGCTTCTTTGCTAACCTCTCTGGTGGTATTTATCAACCTTTTTCCTATCCTTATCTTATCCTTATCTACCTATCTCCTCTAAACTACAAGCATTTTAAGAATGCCTATTCTTTGTTACATTCACTTTTGTATTTTAGGGCCTAGCACTGTGTCTAATCTCAAAAAGGATTTGTTGGATCAATCAATCAAACAATTGATGAGCAGGATCACAGACATAAATATGAAAGTGGTTGGGTAAATTTGAGAGGAAAGTATATGTGAATAGAGTCTCTGGTCCTGAGAGGCTTCACCTTGATAGTGCTCCTAAAGTCTTTACCGATATCACACATGTGTCTCCTAGGAACTTTTACATCATCTCTGTAAACAAGAAGCAAAAGCAACCAGTATGGAAATAAAATGTATTTGTTGAATTAAATTTGAAATGGACAAGTAGGAGACAATTTTTTCTAGTTATGGTCTTAATATTCAACCAAAGAGGAGACAAATCTGAGGCCTAAAGAATTAGTAAGAGTTGGTAGGCAGTTGAAAACTTTGTCTTAAGTTTCTTAAGGGTCTCAATGCTGTTTTTAATTCCTCCCATAATTAGGATTTTTTTTTCCATAAATAAAAGTCTTAACAGCTGGGCAATCTCATCAGGAGACAGAGAAATATAGAGGTACAGAAAATAAGTCTCCTTCCCCCACTAAAGTTTATTTCTCTATTCCAATATTTCAGAGTTTTTTTTTTTTTTTTTACATATTCCAATAACATATGTTGATTAGTTTGAAGTCTGGATATATTTTAAAATTTAATTTTTTAATGGCTCACCTATCAAAGGGGGATTATCTATCTAATTATTTTCATGGCACCTATCACAAGTATCTTCCTGCTTTGACAAATGCATTTACCTGTAGGAAAAACATAGGTGCCAAGAAAATTACAGTGTCTGTCAAGCATGAGGGAATGAATCTAGAGTACATACTTTGCCATGGCAATCACAGAACGTGGAGTTCTAAGAATGTGGCCACTGACCTGAGCTGGAATTGTAGGACCTCATGGGAATTTTTTTTTAAGGACTCTTTTATCCTGGTATTCACTGACATTAAATACCAGGTAGATACTGTGCCAAAGGGGGCTCCTCACTCCATGTTGTTCCCTATTTTACTCCTATGTAAGGATTACTATAATAGTATTCATACTATTGAGCTTTTCTGATGATAGAGCAAAAAACTTATTTCATCTTCAACAAGTATGGAAAGTATTATTATCCAAACAGGTCTCCCTCTTCTAGGATTACAACTGCCTAAGAGCTAGATTTATGAAGTTATGTAGGTCTTGATTAATCTCCAGTATCTTCATTCGCCATTTCACTTAGATTGCCATTTCCTCACACTCTAAAGTGTGCACTCTTGCTCTCTCTCGCTTTTGTATTATTTTGATGTAGTCAGTATAAATCCACAGCAAGTAAACTAGCCAGATATTAATACAAATGGCAACAATATAATAACAGCAGACATAAAAAATATAGCTGGAATCCACCATAAAAAGGCAAAACTGAGCTCCAAAGTGAACTTCACTTTTCAGTTACTAAAAGGCTGAATGCTGTCAGCCCAGTCACTGGAGGACAATCATACTGGCTTTCCTGAGCGGGCACGACAACTCATTGATCAACTCTGTCACTTCAGACAGAGTTAGCAACGGGAAATAGAGCTCTCTCCTTCCACTCTGATGGTAGGAAACCAGGAAGTCAGGGGAGGAGAAGGGAGAGGGGCATGATGCGAAGATGTTAAGGCAAGAAGCCAGGCTTGGGAAAACCATGGGGAAATCTCAGGTGAACGCACCCTGAGATATTCAGCATAATCCATCACTCATTATGTGGAACCATGTAGCACCTCCGAAGCCTATTTCAGAGGTGACCAAGTGATGCAACTAAGAGACATGAAAGTGCGAATTATATTTTTAAGTTAATAATCAAATATAAAATATATCTTTATGGAAAAATTGGAAAACTTACTGAAATAAGATTGTCTCAGAAAATCCAAATTCTATGGTTGACATTCCCATGAGATACCAAATTTTTCAGTCAACAGATTATGGTATGTACAAACTTTGCTGATAGTTGATGTTCATATATTTCATTCATGGATTTATTTAATGACTATATATGTGTTACTATATGTTATGTCTTTTGCTAGGTACTAAGATTTAGGCTTCACACGAAGTAGAATAAAAGTGGGCCAAAATAGAGATGGCCAATGTGTTTTGAGACTAGTTCAGGTAAGAAGCTCAAGGGGACTCTTGAAAGACAAGTCAGTTATGCTGGACCTTAAAGGCTAAGTAAGATTTTGACAAAGTAGGCAGCAACAGGGTGTTTCACAAGAAACAGCACAAAGGATGACACAATGGTGTGTGTGTGTGTATTCAGGTAAAAGTATACCAGTAAGGTTGGAGGGTGGGTACATGAAAGGAGGTGATGAAGGTTAAAAACAGAAAAGCAGGATGAGGGTTCCAAGTTAGGCCTTTGGAACTTACCCTCTAGGGCTGTGGAAGCAGTTGAAAGTTTGTGCAAGAGGATATATGTTTTAGAATAATAAGTATACATCAGTACGAAGGATCAACTATAGGAGAGAGACTGAGGGCAGAAAGGTCACTTAGGAGGTTATTGTGATGTCCTTGACAGAGGAATTGAAAGACAAAATAGAGATTCAATTAGTTATCCATTGTATATGGAGTTCGAGGGAGAATGCTTCTCACACTTTGATGTGCTTATGAATCCTTGGTCTTGTTAAAATGGAGATTCAGATTCAGTAGGTCTGAATGGGGACTAAGATTCTGTTTCCAACAAACAGCTAGCCCATGAATCATACTTTGAGTAGCAAGGTTTGGGACAACTCCAGATCTACCATCCTTGTGAGGCTGTCTGTATGTTTCATTAAATGAGGCAATGTTTGGATCAGAGGAAGATACAGACTCCATTACCAGACACATTCAGTATGAGGCACCCCAACCAAGAGTTAGACATTGGATTGTTGTTTTAGAAGTGAGATGAAAGCTTGACTTATTGGAAATCAGTAGAGGAAGGAGAAAAGGAAAAATGTACACGGCTAAGATTTCCCAGAGAGAAAGAATGTTAACAAAAGGGTCAAAAAGGGTATATATTACAGGAGATACGGAACAAAAAGAACATTTAATAATTATTAGTTGATGGAATAAATGTATCTTTATATTTTAATTTAGTTGTTTACCTATTTACTATTATATATGAAAAATATTTTTTGGTCACCTGAATGACCTAACATCCTAAAGTTGAAATATTCTTATATGAATCTGTACCAGCTTAACTTCAAGAACATATGAAAACTCTGTTTCTTCACAGCTCTGACCCCAACCTGGTATTAATCACAATTAATCACAAATTAATCACAATTATACGTTGTGTGTCCAAAAACATAAACAATTATTTTTTTAATACATTAGTCTCTTAAATCAAGTAGAGAACAAAAAAGTCGAGCTACAAACCAAAGTCAAAATAGTACTAGCATTTATAATTTTCCAGGCATCGAGTTTTAGCAGAGATTTTTATTTCTTCATAGAACTTTGAGTCTCTGGCCAGCGTCTTTTCATTCCAACCTGAAGCATGTGCTGCTACATGCAGGGCAGGCATAGGCACAACTCTCTCAGTGCTGGTTTATCTATGAAGGTTTCAAAGTCTCCCAGTTTTCAGATTGTTTTGCCAGATGTAGATTCTTGGTTAATAGCTTTCTTCCTTCGATTGTTTGAATACATCAACCCACTACCTCCTGGTCGTCATAGTTTCTGATGAGAAATCTGCTCATGATCTTATTGGCAAAAATTTAATGAAAGCTACCTCCTCTCAGCTTTGGAGATGTTAATAATGTACTTTATCTTGTCTTATGAATAGCAAATTTTCCTATAATTTCATTACAGTAAAGTCGTAGCATCATTTTTAAGACAATGGAATTGAATATTTTAAGTGTGGACACTCAAGTCTTTAAACGACAAAAATTATTACAGATTGTCAAATTATAAATGAAAAGATCACTGGAATGTCCTATAGATTTTAATTTCTAATAAAGTAAATATCAGTCTTTAATATCTCTCATAAACAGAAATGTCTTTGGGGTCCTTTTCTTTTCTTTTTTTAACTGTAAAGAGGTCTTGAGACCAAGAAGTGAGAAAACCACTGGGGTTTATCCCCAGCCGTAACTGGTCCATGCCATGCTCTCACCTCATAAGGCACCACTGTGATGGAATTACAATTACAGACAACTCCTATATAAGGCCCTGACCCGCCTAAAGTTTTGTCCTTAGAGCCCAGGAAGCTGATTTGTGGTGACCTGTTGGACTGGACTAGCTAGCTTGTTTTTTCCTTTTTTTGGTTCTTGTTTTGGTTCTTATTTTTCCTTTTGTTTTTACCTTTTCTTTTTCTCATTGTTTTTGTTATTCCTTTTGTTCTTTTTTTTTAGTTCTCTTTTCTTTCGTTCACTTTTTTCATTTTATTTTCCCCTTCTTTCCGTTGTGCTTTTTTAAAAATATTTTTTCTTTTTATTTTCCTTGTTTTTTTTTCTTATTCTTTTCTTTAAACTTTTTTTTCAGTTAGTATTGTTAGTTAGCTTTGTTAGCATTGTTAGTACATTTAGTAGAATTAGCATTGGTATTGTTAGTATAGTTAGCATTGTTTATTGGTATTATTTATTAGCATAGTTAATAAGCATAGTTAGCATTATTAGCATCAGTTAGCATAGTATATACTTAGTATCATTTATCCTCATAGTTAGCAAGCATAGTTAGCATTGTTAGTACTAGTATCAGTTAGCATAGTATAGTTAGTATCATTTATTAGTGTCGTTAGTAAACATAGCACTGTTAGAATTAGCATAGTTAGTCTAGTTAGTATTCTTTGCTAGTACAGTTTGTATTGATAGTTAGTATTGTGAGTGAGCGTAGATAGAGGTTCACCATGGCATATAACTTGGCAGCCATCTCCGACGAGGAGCCCTGTATTGGGCACTACAAGCTCCTCAATACGATCGGTGAGGGGAGCTTTGCTAAAGTGAGATTGGCCCGGCACATTTTGACGGGCACGGAGGTGGCTGTCAAAGTTATTAATCGGCAAGGGTCCTATCGACCATTACGAGAAGTCCTCTCGATGAAAAGCCTGAACCATCCCAACATCGTAAAATTGT
>PVKZ01009151.1:0-12251 GCA_004027375.1 Macroglossus sobrinus
GCCACCCGTGGGGGTCTGGCTTCCGGTCATCGGTCGTGATGGCTGGGGGAGCATCGGGACAGCCCTTGTTCTCAACTGGTTTATGCTGAGGGAGAAGTTTTCACTTTTAGGGAGCTTAGAGAAGTTTCAAGGCTGGAGTGAGGGGTGCGGGAGGTGGGTGGGTGAGGCTGGAGTGAGGGGTGCGGGCGGTCGTGGGTGAGGCTGGAGTGAGGGGGCAGGCGGTGGGTGGGTGAGGCTGGAGTGAGGGGTGCAGGCGATGGGTGGGTGAGGCTGGAGTGAGGGGTGCAGGCGATGGGTGGGTGAGGCTGGAGTGAGGGTACTGGTGGTGGGTGGCTGGGTGGGTGAGGCTAGAAGCAGAGGAAACTTCATGGAGGATTTGACAAATGCCCGAAGCAGAGGGGAACAGTGCCCACGACGGGCTGTGGCAGGCTGTTTGTGGCTCTCGTTACGTGTGGGGTTCTGAGTTGGGAGCTTAAAAGGGCTAGCAAGCCATGCAGGTGGACAGGTGGGCAGGCGGAGACTGGTTTCCATCCAAAGGGGGAGTCCCTTCCTCTCCAGCCGTCGGTTGGGCAGTGTCCTTGGGGCCAGTGTCATCGGTCTGACCCTTTAAGGGAAGCGGCAGACCCAGACCCTGGGGGGTGTCTCCCCTTCAGCCTGCTTTCCAGCTGAGGCCGTAGTCACCAGCCCCAGTATCGGCGGCTCGTCATCACGAAGGCCCATCTCTGTTCCCGGTGCATAGCGGTGGCGGTGGCTCTGCCCTGCGTGTCTGCCCTTTGCGGATGCAGGCTGAGAGGGGACCCCACCCTGACGTGCCCTCTGGTGGCAGAGGGAAAGAGGACGTGCTGGTCACGTGATGCCTCGTCAGGCGTCTGCTGCTCCCCAGACGGCACGGCCACCTCTGTCCCCACCCATCAGCCGAAGTGTGGGCCCTGGCGGAGGCTGAGAGCGGGCTGGGGGGACAGGAGGGTGAACGTCCCCCCACTGCCCACGTGGCTGCTGGTGGGGGTTGGGGGGCAGAGGATCACCAGGGCGAGAATACGATCTGCCACGCTCCCTCCCTTTAAATGTTGGCACCGGAATCAGCAGCGTCGTAAATGCTGGGCAGAGCCGAACAGAACTCAGGGCGCCGCAGGCCGCCAGTTCATAACCTCTCATTCGCAGGGTCAGAGGTGGCGAGAACAGTCTCTCTGTCTTCCTGCGGCACAGATGCCGCCTCAGAGTCCCCCGAGCTTCGACACGCCCTGCAAAAGAGAGAGATGCTTCCTCTGCCGTTAGGTTCCCCGTGAGCCGTGAGCCGACTCCCGCTCCTGGCCGTCGCCGCTTCCTCTCGTAGGTGCTTGGAGACTCCCCTGAAACCATCTCTTCATCACTATCCCCCAGAACCTAGGCCGCTGGCCGTTCTGTGGTTTTTCAGAATTCACCTTCTCCGCCTGGGCTTGGTGCCATCCGGTCCGGCTCTCCACGACCCCTGGTTATGGACAGAGCAGGCCGTGACCTTTGCAAGATCTCCTCACACACACAAGGGTTAAGTGGTTTCAGGCTGAGGAACCAGACACCCCGTCCACGAGTGAGCCCCTCAGTCGCTTCCCCGTGGCGGGTGGGCCCTGCGTGGGCCCTGGGTGGACCCTGGCTGAAGGGATGCGGGCGCCTCCCGTTTGCTTTGAGAACACCTGGGTGGCATGTGAGGAAACTGCTATTCGCACCTGCCCAGATCTTTGTCCAGAGAGAAGAGAGTGTGGCGACCCCACCTGGACAGCCCACCTGCGGGCCACACTTTGTGGGTCCTCGCACATGCACACCTGGGAAGCAAGTGCCCAGCGCGTGGGCACAATCACAAAGCCCTCGTGGATCTGCGTGGCGAGGGCAGGCTCGGATGATAAATGTTTCGTGTTGCTAATGTACGTTTTCCCGTGTGGTCGAGCCCACGCTACGTCTCTACGATTTCCTCGCTTTCAGAGAAGGGGAGAAATATTTCTCAGCTCTGTTTGAATGCAGGGAACTACACGGTTTGCTTTTTCTTGCGGAGTTGAGAGTATGTTTTGCCTGAGCCATTGTTCGCAGCGGCCGACGGCCCAGGGGACGGCAAGGGCCGTTCAGGCAGGGTATTCATTCACCTCTTCCGGCGAAGGACAGGGAAGGACACTTACTTGGAGCCGCGTCGCTCCGGTGGACGCTGTCTGTAAGACCACAGGCCTGAGTTTCCCAGGGGACTGGATGCCTGTCACCCATCGCCAGAGGACCGCGGGTGCTGGGACAGGAAGGGCGTCCCGGGAGGCGGGCCCCAGAGGCCCTCGCCCTCTCCCGGCCGCCTCGTGGGGCACGGGACGGGCAGGAACTCTGGCCAGAGCGGGGCCTGACTCCGGGGCGTGCACGCCGGCGGCAGGCGTGCTGGCTCGTGCCACGCGCTGGCAGGATGGACGTCCCACAGAGAGACGGTGTGGCCTGTGCATGGGGCAGAGGCGCCTGGCCCCGGGGTAGCACCGAGCCGCCTGGCCGAGAATAGGGCCACGTCCCCCGGGGTGGGCTGCGCCTGCCGTGCGCAAGGGAACCTTCCTCTTCCTGCAAAGGTGCCACCTACGCACCCAGCCCCCTGCCCACCACGTGGGATCTTCTCCTGTCATATATCTCGGGGTGTGGGGGGGTGGCAGTGAACTTCTATTTTGTCAGTACAATGAACCCCTTACTTCTCGCAAACACATCACCTACACATAAAGCCACGGGCCTGTTCCAGGGAGGTAGTTTTTGCAATTTGCAAAGAGGGATTCCTAAATCGAGGCCTGAGGACCCCCAAGTTAGCCATCGCTGTCTTTTGTTTGGGACTGTTCTGCAAGGACCTGCTGAGAGGCAGAGATGAACGGGGCTCTCGCAGGCTGTGGGGCCCTGTCCCGAGCCCCAGGCCAGGGGACAGACAAACCCCCTGCCCTCGTGCAGCTTCTGTTTTCAGAGGGGGAGGGTCGACTGCTCTCAGCCGTGCTCTGGGAGTTTAGAGAATGCTGTGTCCCGTGTGTGGGGTGGAAGGCGGACAGGGGCCGGCATCGCTCACCCCAAGTCTGGCCTGGAGGTAGTAGCAGTGAACCCTTCCGGCTGAGGGCTGCAGAGTGGTGGCAGGGGTGGGGTGTCTCTTGAGCATCGTTAGCAGCAGGGGCAGATTTGGGGCGGTGGACGAACATGTGGAGCCCAGCATCCTGGGCATCTCAGAAATATCTGAGAAACACTTTGACGGGGCGCAGTCCCGCTGGGGCCATTAGGTGTTTAATGGGTGTGTGACATCTGCTCGTGGCAATTACACGCGGCTTCATTCCCTCTAACCAGCGCTAATTCTGCCTTTTCCAGGCCGAACATCAGTCTTCGTGACTGAGAGTTGGGCGGCAAAGTACAATCGGAGGAGTTCTGCTTCTTGCTGTCATCTGTCCGCGGGATACAATTAGCCCCAATTAGCCTTCCTTTCCTCCTGAGCTGTCTGCTGGTGGCGAGCCCCGCTCAGAGACCTACCTACCCCTTCTCTGTGCATTTCTAAAACCCGCTTTCTCTGCGGGTTCACGGCCCTCATCTTGCCGGGCCCCTGGATGGCGCCGGCTTTGCGAAGGCTTGGCCCCTTTTGGGGTCCCTGTCATTTCCGCTTCTGCAGAGCGGGTTGCTCAGAGTGAGGTTCAGGGGAGCCGTTCTCATTCCTTTCTTTAAATTACGAAGGACAGAACTGTCGGAGGCACGGGGAGAATTTATCAGGCACCCTGTGTCTCGTAGAATGAGATGCCTAGCTCTGCCCGGTCGGTCTGGCTGCCATGCCAGCACGGTCACGTGAGCCATCAGAAGGTCCGTTTACATGTTTGAGCCCGGAGGGCAGAGCCACCTGCGCGTGGACGAGCAGGCGTAAAAGCGACAGCTCAGCGGCAGCCGGCCATCTGGTGGAATTCCACACGAGCCTTTGTGCCTGCAGAGGCCACCCCGCTCGCCTCGTCCACACCCCGCCAGCTGATCCACTTCTGGTCTTTGGCCTCTGCTCCTTCCTGGGTTCTTCCCTCTGCCTGTGTCTGGCCCTTCCGGACTCCACACATCTGACTCACTCGTGCCTCCAGGCCTCTCTGCCCTTGCGTTGACCTTGAGCCTGCATGTGTCTGCCTCTCACACAGTTCAGCCTCCCAGCGTGCCCGTGCTGGCTGCCGCTTCCTGGCCTGGCTTGCTGTGCTTTCGAGCCCCCGATCCTTGTGTCCAGCGGCCGGACGCGCCCCTCTGCCCCCGCCCAGTCGGCGGGCTGTGACATTTCTCAGGAGCGTGCCATCCTTTCCTTATTTCTGGTTGTGCAACCTAGAAGCCATCCGGGCATCCCCCTTTCTCTGCCCTCTTCCCTCGTGGCCGGTGGATTCGCACACAGTCGCTCTCATCTTAAGAAGCGGCTACGCTTCTCTCTGCTTCCTACCAGCTCTGCCTGTTGAGAGAGAAACACACTGCTGCCATCTCGTCGCATCTTCTAAGGCTAAGGAAATGGTCACATTCACATTCGTCTCCCTGAGCTACAAATCCCAAGGTCCCTTCTTTTTTTCAGTACCCTACGCTCCGTACCTTGAGGTGCAGACTTCCAAGACTACAGATCTTCTTGTCCTTCGTTAGTCCGTTCCAGACGTTTCCTCCAGGTTCCTTGTGTCCGTGTCTGTTATTTCATCAGACTCCTTACTTGTGCTGCCTTGTGCTTTGTTTAAAACATTTTGGGTTTAAAAAAAAAAAATGACAGACATTCAACCCTCACCAGCTCACACGATAGGGAGGCGATGGAGCTCATCCGAGACGGGCAGCAGCGATGCCTAGATCTGGGACCTCGTGCTCCCAGGATGCACCTCAGCCCTGGTTCCAGCCCCGCCCCCCAGGGGTGGAGTTACGCTCGCCACCTGGCTTCCCTGGAGGCAGGGGCTGCAGTAGCTCCAGGCGCACACGGTGCAGGCTTTGCCGTGGGACAGGAAAAGACTTGAATCTCGGTTCAAAAACCCTTGGAAGCACCAGGTTGCTGTCTTAAGTGACAGCATCAGCCCTGAGGTCAAGGACAAAACTGATCAAGTTTAAACACATCTTGGCTCTGATCACCCCCCACCATGTGTTTCCCATCTGAGCCCTGTCCCCAAAGTTGGGAGAAGTCTTCTAGTCCAGAAGTCTTTCTACCTTGGTGTATTAGTCAGGGTTCTCCAGAGAAATAGAATAAATAGGAGATAGATAGATAGATAGATAGATAGATAGATAGATAGATAGATAGATAGACAGATAGATAAGTTTTTCTTTTTAGACAGAGATTTGCTCTAAGGACCTGGCTCAGAATTATGGAAGCTGATGTGTCATCTGAAAGGTGAAGACTCAGGAGTCAGTGGTGTCATCCGAATCCAAGTCTGAGGGCCTGGGAACCAGGAGAGGTGCATCCTAGGGCAGAAGACCGACGTCCAGCTCATCAGTCGAGCAGGGAAAGAAATCCTTCTTGCTCCACCTTTTTGTTCTAGTCAGGAGCTCAGGGGATTAGATGACACCCGCACACTTTGGGGGGACCATCTGCTTTTCTGATTCGAATGCTAATCTCTTCTAGAAACACCCTCACAGACACACTAAGAAATAATGTTTAGCTACATATCTGGGTACCATGAGGCCCAGTCAAGCTGACACATAAACTTAACCATCACACGTGGCACTTAGGACACAATACAAAAAAGCTTTTGGGGGGTAAAACGTGGTGGGAGCATGCATTGGAAACAAGGGTGATGGGGGTAGAGAAGAGAGGAGATGATCAGATGACTTCATCGTTTTTATACCCAGCTCGGCTGACCGAGACCACGTCTCCAGCAACATTTTCACTGGCATAAACCAGCTCGAACACAACTTTGACCTTCGTCACAGCAACGGGTGGCACTGGGCACAGAGGAGGCGTTTCGTGCCAGAGCAGTGGTTTTCAAAGATTCAAACGCAGCAGAGCCCCCTTTATTTAGCAAAAGGAAGCAGCATGCAGCCCCCCAACATGAAGAACAGGCAAGGGCAGAGCGGCTCTCGCCGAGGCTTTCCTTGTGCCATTCTCCACGGGAATCTGGCTTCCTCAGGACCCAGTGAATGAGCAGCTGCTACAGAAGAGACGTGTTGCATTCTGGGCAATTTCCTTTGAAATGCCTCGGCGTTGACAATGTGACATGTGTGTGTGTGTGTGATTTATATTTAATCTGCTCCCAATGGGGGTCACTTGTTCTCATTGGGAATGCACACCCTGGGGTGGTTGGCTAATATTTACCCAAAAAAGCCACATTCCGGAGGCAGGAACTCTGAATTCTTCAGCCATCCTCATCTCTAGCCATCATCGAGGCTTGCTAATTAGCATAATGGATAATAGAAATGCATTTTGTTGGTGACACGAGTGGTAGTCAAGAGAAGAGAGTTAAGTAAAATAAGATGGAGATGCACCCCTCCTTGTAAGAACAGGACTCGAGAAGCCAGAGGTGCGTACCTTTCACCTGGGCTCAGCTCCCGAACAACCCTGGGCGAAGGTGCCGACTCAGAGGCTTCCTGTTTGCCTGACCCCAGCTAAATGGCTAGCAGAACTTGACCTTTGCAGTATTATTGTTTGCTTCACACGAGCCTTGCATGACAGGACCTGCCAGGGCACCTCAAAGGACACCAAACGAGATCTTCACTGAGATTACAGAACGAGTTTTGTGATGGCTCCTCTGCCTCCCTGATAATACACGTCTGTCATTTTAAGCAGAATTTAATCTGACATTTGCCTTTGTTGCAATCTGGTAGCAAGATTAGGAAGGGGAAGAATGAACATCTTTACCTATCCCAGGTTGGATCCAACTTTTGTGAGACCTGAGACATATACATTTCAAGGGCCTCCTTTGAGAAAAAGCATTCGAAACAGCAAATACAAAATTAGGTACCAAAGTAAATATTTATACAGAACAAGAAAAAATTTCACAAAAACTCAGAGTACATTGTAATGTAATTAATTAATGGCTGGTACAGCTCTGTAATATATATTCCTACAATTTTGGGGCCACATCCTCTTCTATGGCCTCTTCACGTGACAACTAACTGTATGATTTTCTATAGAGAGAATAAAATAATCCAGTCAGTCTTCTAACTTGGTTGATCACAATTTTTTATGTTATTAATTTTTTAAATTCATAAAATATGCAGCTTCAACAGATATATTCACTGTACTTCTTCCACAGGATTTGTACCCTATAAATAGAGGAATTCTGATCGCTTTGATTTTTACATAGTCTCTTCCAAAAAAATTTTAAAAGCATGGAGTGTTTATAATTGCATGCACTGTAGATACAGTATATTCCTGACAGTTTCCTTTGCTAAACTGAATCCTCCAGCTACAATTTTATGCGTCTTGATTGGAAGAATTTTCCACACAGGGTCTAGAGCTGATGGGAAGACAGGGGCTGAAGGTGAATGAGGTGATGGATTTTTATTATGTGTTTCTGTGTTGTGCTTAGGAAACCCACTGTTGTAAACCATTATCTTATTAAAAAGAATTAACACTAAAAAAAAAAAAAATCCACAGGTTAGCTTCTGACTTTGCACAATTAAAACCTTGTTTCTCTTCCCCTCCCTACAGACATCCAGGGCTGAGTGCCACCGAACACGTTCCCACCCAGCGGGCTCTCTGGTCCTGGATCTTTCCATCACGTCGACGTGTAAGTTTGCCCAGTGGGTGCTAAAAATATTTCTGCACAGGGTAGACAGAAATAAGTTGACTATACATGAAAATGTCTGCAAACCACACACAGACACATCCCACCAAACCCAAACTAAATGTGTTCCCAACTCAACTTTCCTTCGCTCGATCCCCCAAATGCCTATAACCACCAGACACCATGTGCGAAGAGGGGGAATTGGCTGAAAGGAAGTCAGAAAGGAAAGAGAGAGTTCCTTAATTGAATGTGGTTCAAATACCTGTTCTTTGCAACATTTATAAAAAAACATCTCCTATGTAGACAGATTGCTAGGGACCCTCCCAGGGCCTTGGGAGGGACCCACAAATGAGAGCACCCGTGTTTAGCTGGTACATTGCCTCTGCACCAGACTATGGAAGGTCAGCAGTATTTGCCCGGTTGGAGACAGCCAAACTGGTTTAGGTGGGTTTGCAATGAAAGAAATGAACACGAAACAGGCTTTTCTCATTTATAAGGTCCTGCTGATAATCATCAGAAAAGGAGTCACCTATAAAATGACTACTAACATTGTTTTACAAAACTCCATGGCCATAAGTGCAATTTAAGGCAGTAGAAATCACTTACGAATCACAACAAAGGGTTGCTGACTAAGGAGGGGTGGGCGGATAGATCACAGGATGTTTTCTGGAAAGGGTAGGTCTCGAGAAAGCTTTTATGAGACGTGAGACCAGAAAAAGGGGCAAGATACGTTCTAGAAAGGCACGTAAAGTCTAAATACCTGGAAGAACATCAAATTGTATATGGGGAATAGCTGAAAATGAGCTGGAACAGTGTTTGTGGAAAAGCATATAATTGAATTTGACTAGGGTGTCTCTGGGCATCATGGAGTAACTGGTACACAGCGAGCCCACCAAGTGTAAACAACTAGAAACAACTACACAAAACATATGACACAGGTATTTTCGGATATCGAATGTCAGGCATTTGAGGACTGTAATTTCTGAAAGCAGAGAAGCAAGGGAGGTGAGCCCTACCGTAATCCTGGCCTTCTGCTTTCATCTGTTTTCTGGGCCAGGGTGCAGGAAGGAGAAAGCCACAGGGCGTATGGCAGTCCCACTGAGCTGCAGGGCCAGGAAGGCCGAGGCAGCTGGGCTTTGTGGGGCCGAATGTGCCCGAGTGGAAGAGCAACACAGAGATGTCTGCAGACGATCCCCGTGAGTCTTTGGCTGAATAATAATAAGACTCACACGTTTGGGGTGAAACTCCACAAAGCCGGGCAGATAACAACTCTCAAGGAAAGACAACTGTATAAGCTGAGTAAGTGCAGGAGCTCACACAGGGTTGGGGGATGTTTTACTTTACATCAGCCGGAATGCAAAGACCTTGTTGAATACCTGGGCAGTCAGGTGTGTCCCCAGAAAGAATCCGTCTTACTAGTAGGGTTAAAGTAGTCTTCAAGCAAAGGCCTCTCTAGACTCAACCTAAAAAAGCCTCGAAAGGATAAAATTGATCAGAAATTAATTTCAGTGCTCTTTAAAGGAACACATACACAAAAATACATTATAGGGAATGTAACATTCATAATCACAATAGCTAGCTTCTAATCAAAATTACTAGACATGCCAAAAACAAGAAAATGTAACCCATTACAAAGGGAAAGTCAGTCGGCAGAAGGCAGATTTAGAATTGACAAAGATCAAATGAACGAACAAGGACTTTAAAATGATGATAAACAAGTCCTAGGAATTAAGGCAAAAAGCAAACAAAATGAAAGGTGAATGGGAGTGAGAAAAATAGACAAATAGATCTTCTAAATCTTAAAAAAAAAACCTAATATCTGAAAAGTTCACGCAGCAAGCTTATTAACTGGTTATACATTATAGAAGAAAAGATCAGTGAGCTTGAAAAAAATGAAATAGAAAATATCTCAATTAAAGTGTATAGGAGGGAAAGGCTGAAAAATAAATAAACAGAACCTCAGTGACCTGTAAGACAGAATTCCTAGGAGGAAAGGAGAAAAAGAGTGGTACAGAAAAAAAAATAAAAAAGCAAGATCACGATCTTCCAAAATTATTAAAAATTTAAAATTTACAGATCCAAGAAATTCCATAAACCCCAGGCAGAATAAACTCAACAAAAGCCACACAGGAGGGAAAGGAAATAGATTTTTACATCATAAAGTGATATACTATTTCAAGGTAAACTATGATAAATGAAAGATACATTCTGTACACCCTAGAGCAAACTCTAGAACAAATAATAGCTAATAAGACAAGAGTGGAAATAAAGTGACATACTAAAAAGTTTTCAGTCCAAGAGAAGGAAAGGATAGAAGGAAAAAAGTACATGGACAAATAAACAAAGAGTTAACTTTATCAATGATCGCATTAAAAACTGAAATCATCTATTAAAAGGTAGATACAGACGTACTGAGTAGAAAGGCTACTCATTATAGCGTATGAGAATGCGGGTAAATGAACCTAATTTTAGAAATAATTTGTAATTCCTCCTAATATCTTTAAATATATAAATTGTTCACAAATTACGACACTTTATAATTAATAATACATTGTTTGCAATATCACTTACAACTGCTCACAAAAGTCATAGTTAAAAACTGCTCCCACTGGCAATAATTACACACTAAATTTGCATAGTATGTAAATATATAAATGAGGCATATTTTTCCTTTGACACATTTTAGAAATGAGGAGGCTGACTGGCAAATCTATTAGAGCCTGCGATAGGTGATAAAAATATGGTTCAGAAAAGCAGACCGGTGGACGTAGGGTTAATTGGCACAAATTGGTGATGGATTGGCTATAGGTAATGAAGACAAGAAAGCATGGAAAAAGTAATTCTAAGGGTTTTTAGGTGTAGTTGCTTTTTACCCGATGAATTCTGTGAAGAATTATTTCTCTAGGCTTAGAGAACAGATAAGCTCAATGTGTAACTGCTCAGAACGAGGCATTTCAAATTAATGAACTGACCTGGTCGTCTTGTTAGATGATGTAGATGAACGCAGTGATTTGGGGACGAGTCCCAAGTTTCTACAGTTCCGAAAAGTTCCCGGGTGATCCTGATGTGGCTGATGCAGGGACCTAGTATCTTGAGTCCCAAGGTGTGAAACGTGAGTAATGGACGTTCAGGTGTGGATTTCTTCAGGAAGACAGAGGAGGGTCCTGCCAGGAAGCACTTGTCACTATTTGGCTTCCTTAGAGGCCAGTCAGCGAAGGGGCTGCGATCTTGAGGTCCTCGGTGTAGAGAAGGGGGCGATCTGGGGCGATCAAGGAGGAAGAAGAAGAACTGTCAGGGAAAAAAGGAGAACCAGGATTTAGTGCCACTAAGGACTCATAGAATACCGAGGGTCAAGGAGGAGGTGGGTGGGATTCCAACGGGTAACTCATTCGTCACGCCATCTGCCCTGGCCCCTTTTGCGTTATTTGCTCTAATTTTTCCAGCCCTCTCTTGGCTATCGTAGATGGTTTTCGGGTCATCCGTGCAAAGCTTCCCCACCCCTTTTGCTAGACAGGCCTCTCGTTAGCAATGAGACCACCGTAAGAGCTGCCATGTTTTTGTGTGATCCATCCCCCTTCTCCCTCCCCTGCAGTCGACCCGTCCAGGCACGGACACCTGGTCCCACCTGGGCCAATTCTAGTCTGTCCCTGGGATGATTCAAAACAGGACTTGATAGTACAAAAGTCGTTTGGTACAAAGGAGTCTCTGTCGTGGTAAAAGGTGTTCGGCACGAAATCTGCAGGTTGTTGCCAGTCAGGTCAGAAGCCAGCTCGGAGCAGAGTTAAAGACAGGTGATGGAACAGAGCCCGGGCAGCGTCCCAGAGCATTCCAGCTGCTCCCTAGTCCAATCGCATCTCTTCCTGTTGCAAGATGTGGTTACGGAACGCTCCCTTCTGTGGCCCAGAAAATTCCCCTATTGCGTAGGCGCGTTGGAGTCACTTGCAGCAGAATCCTAACCCCCAGCCACCCTTTCCCCTCCTCTCCCCTCATGCATCACCTCCCTTGGGCCTCCGCACCCTGCAGCCTCCCCCAGGCACTTCCATGCGGGCACACACCAGGCGGGAAACAGCTGCCGGACGAGGACCATGAACCCCGGCGTCGGTCTTGGTGGATGTTAACGTGTCGCTGGACCAGTGGTCCAAATCCACGTGCTCATGGCAACAGCCCCACACGGGCCTAATCTCCAGCGCACCGGGGCCTCCGCTGGCCGATCGTAAGACTCTGGGGGCAGAGCTTCATGTGCACAACTGTTTGCAAGGCACGATTTCCTTTCCACTCGGTGAGACTAAAAATTAAATTCATTCTGGAGTTCTCAGAGTGGCTGCGCCTTGTCTCCCACCCTGCCCTACTTCACATGCTAGGGACATCCCTGTGGAACTGAAAGCCACTCCCTGGAAGCCTCAGATCCCTGGACAGGGCCTCGCCCTCCAGTCTGATGGGACTGGGACCAGCAGAATAAGTTAACTTCTTAACTGCTGGGACATTTGAAAACCAAAACAAAACCCTGCTGTTCTGCAAAAAGGCAAATGGTATTAGAACTTCCCACTCTCTCCCTCACTCTCCCCCACCTCTAACACACACACA
>PVKZ01009152.1:0-12217 GCA_004027375.1 Macroglossus sobrinus
GCAGAAGGATCATTTCTGCAGACTTATTAAGGGCTTTCCCTGCAAGACGCAGGACAAGGTAAAAGCATTTTTCTTTGTATTGCTCAGATACCAAATGATAAAAAGGGGACTCCCCTATACATGTCATTCAACCCAGAACAGAACCGAGTGCCTCTAATGTGCCACGATACCGAGATATGCAGGGCTGGCTACATAGACGAATAAGGAACACTCCGTCTCTCTCAAGATGTGCATGGATCAGGGAGAGACTTTTAAACTATTTCAATCCCACACCCATATATCTGTTTTATAATCCTTTGGTCCTAATAATGGTATTGATTGTCCTTTGTTCTCCTAGGCCAACAGGACCACAAATATTTTATGAACTGATCAATTCTCTTTGATGGCGTCCACATTTCTCTAAGTCAGAACTGGCGAGTAGAACATTTGTTTCTTTTTTTTTTTTTTTTTTTTGATGGATAGACGCTGTTATGGGTTTAAACGAGCCTGGACTCTTGAAAACACATGAATCAGCCACTATGGTTCTTGCCCAATTACTTTCTCCTCGATTTTAAACCATCGGTCACATTTAAGAGGCATTCTTTGGGACCTACTGTGTGCAAGGGACGGTGGCAGGCATGGAGGATGCAGACATCCACATGGACGTAGCTCAGGTCAGCCTGGGCGTCGTGCTACAACGGAGCTGTGGACAGAGTATGGCGGGGCACGGAGGGGAGGCAGTCGCTGCCGAGTCGAGGGCTGGAGCAGGTTTGACAGCGGGGGTGACCGTGGGATCAGGTCTGAAGGAAATGACTAGGATTTCAACAGGCAGAGAATAGGGGCAGGGCTTCCCGGGACTAGGGAAGAACATTGAATAAAAATTCCCAGGCCTTCCCTGGAGTTCTAAGGAGCCCAACGTGGCTAACGGCGAGGAATGGGTTGATTGAGGATGAGGGTGCAGATTAGAAGAGGCTCTGACCTGTCAGCCAGCTGTGTCCCCTGCTCACTCAGGGCCCCACCGAGATTTCAGCAGAGCCACTGGTAAGCGGAACGTCCTGAGAGGGGGCAGCACTGAGCAAAGGGTTCCAGGCCCTGCAGTGGTAAAGAAGGTAAGGCAGACCTTATTCAAGGGGGCTCTTCAGTGGGGTTGCATGGTAGAGGGGAGACATTGTGCCCAACTCTGAATACCATAAGGAAAAACAGGGATTTAGAGCCAACGGCCAGGCTGGAGGTGTTGGTGGATGGAACATCACTAAGGGAGAGAGGGTGGTTCTTTGCAGACCGAGGTGGGCAGTCAGATGAGGGCTGACCCAGCAGGAGTCTTGCTAACATTGGAGTAAGGGGGCCAAGACAGAGCCCAGGGTTGGGGCCTGGTCGAAAAGGGGACTCAGAGGAGCCTGACTAGACTTAGGTCAAGAAGGCTTTGTCAGCACCCCGAGGAATGCACACTGGGTGTGTTCACAGCGCACAAGCTATGTTCTAGGAAGTTATGCCTGCAAAAGCATCAAGCCAGTTCTCTCAGACCCGATGCCATGGTAACGAAAATCCTGGCTAGAAATTAAGATAGAATTAACTGATGGGTACGCATGAGCGTTCACTACACAGTTCTTTGAACTTTGTGTATATTTGAAAGTTTTTACTTAAAAAGCTAGAGGGGGAAAAACAGAAGAGCAAAACCTATCTGGTAGGTAGATAGGTGGGTTACTGATTTCAAAAATCAATATGGCCCCCAGCAATAACGTAAAGGAGAAATAAAAAGTGAAAGTCATATTTTTGCTCCAATAGTTGAATCACTGTCAGTGCCACAGCCGAAAAAGCAGACGGACCCACGAATGTATCGGCAAATTAAACATTAGGTGATTTTTTGGGTGAACAAAAAATACCATTTTCTCTCCATTTGCACAATAATTTCATTCCTAGGAAATCCGTGGCACATTAAAATTATGCTCAAAGCCACTTTGTGTTTATGTGTCAAGTGGCGTTAGGTTCTGGGCACAGACGTCCCAGGCATGTTTGTTCACCCAGGTTGGGTCAAGACCTCCCCAGGCTGGTGGGACCTGGCATCCCTCGTCTAAAATGAGATTACCTATCTCTTGAAAAAAACATGTTGGGTTATCAGATTCGTCACTCATTATCTTTGCTGGCAAATTTCTTCATTATCGCCAGCTTCTAAGGCCTTGTTTGTTTGCCAGAAACAAAGGCTCGCTTGGCTTTCTCGTGGGCTTTCATTCTCTCTGCTTCATCTCGCGATGGATCTGACGGCCCGGTATGGATCTGCAGCCAGACGTGGTGGTGAACACGGGTGACTTGGTTCCCACGGGAGCCATCCCGAGGCGTTTCGGTTCTGTCTGCGGCACGCACGCCGTTGGAACTAGCTCAGGATGCGATCCGCAGTCTGAGCTGTGAGCCCTTCAAGAGAATCAGCGCCGCCTCTGAGGCTGGGCTAACGGTCACGTGGCGTTTCCTCCCTTGCATCTTATGCTCGGAGGATAGGAGGGTTTGACGTGGAGAGAGAACATATCACCAGTCTCCTAGAGGGGCAGTGATCTCCCCCACCTGCCTTCTGTTTTCCAAACCAGGAGCTCTAGATTTACATGCACAAGAGCAGCAGACCTTCAGGAGACAGAGCACAGCAGAGAGCAGTGGTTCTCAAAGGGTGTTCCTTCGGCCACCAGCATCAGTGTGGCTTCCAGCTTGTTAGAAATGCAACGTTGAGCCCCCCACTCCAGACCCACGGAATTAAAAACTCAGGGAGTGGGGCCCAACCCCCTGGGTTTCATTCATTGAACAAGTCCTCCTGGAGAACTGGATACAAGGGGAAGTTTTTGAGTCTCTGGTGCAGAGGACACTGGGGTCTAAAGGCTGTGTGTGTCTTAGTCCATTCAAGCCACTGTGACAAGTGAGCATAGCCTGGCTGATGTATGAACCACAGAAATTTCTCTCTCATTGGTCTGGAAGCTGGAAAGTCCACGATGAAGGCTTTGGCAGATTGGGTGTCCAGTGAAGTCTTGCTTCCTAGTTCGTAGATGGTCGTCTTCTCACTGTGACCCACATGGTGGATGGGGCGAGGGGGTCTCTGGGGTCCCTTCTATAAGCCACTAATCCCGTTCGTGAGGGCTCCCACTCTTAAGGCTATCTATCCACTTCCCAAAGGCCCCCACCTCCAAACCATCATCACAGGAGGTGTTAGGTTTCAACACGTGAATTCTGGGGGAAGGAAAACATTGTCTGTGGCAGGCTTTTTTAGTCAGTCAAAGACTTTAGTACCCTGATCTAAGTCCTGTCTCCCCTAACTGGTGGTCCTCCACCTTGGCTGCACATGATACACACATGGGGAGCTTTTAAGCCGGTGTGCAGGTACCACCCGAGGCCAATCAAACGGGAATCTCCAGGGAAGGCCCAGGAGTGTGTGTTTTTAAATTCTTTTCAGGTGACATTGGTGCAGTGAGTCCAGAACCTCTGCAGTAAGCCTCGAGCTCCTCCTCTGTCAGGTGGGGACCATGCCTCCACCTCTCTCCGGGTGACAGGTGATGCTGGGGGAAATAAGTAAAACGTGTCACCTGTGTGTCCGTGGCCAGTTACGTCACAAGGCAGATCACGAGGAGATGTGGGAAGCATGAGCCTTTCCTTCTCTGTCCCCTAGCCTGTCACCCAGCGTGTGCAGGGCTCCAGGCTCCGAGATTACACGTGGTGTAATTTCCCATGCATATCGTCAGGCGTGACAACTTCATTCTCCTGAGCCGGGAACTCTGGTCTCCTAAATGCCTTTCTTCCCCCCATTCTTTGGCACTGACACCAACACAAGTGCTGCATCTTCCCGACACTTGTGAAGTTCGACAAGTTGAGATGCTCAGATCTGTGTTGGTGTCTCCATTATTGTGGCATGAACTCTGTAGACCTTTAAGAGTGTTTTGGCCACTCACAGGTGATGAGGTTACCCAGCAGGGTGAAAGCAAACACTCTGGGGACGGAAGGTACTGTCATGCCTGACGTGCCCACTGGGTAGACTAGTGCCGAGCCGTCAGCCAAGACTGGAACCCTACGGCTGAGGTTTCCCTTGGGGCAGGTCCCCAGGCAGATGAGGAAGAGACACTGTTTATATCTCACAGGGGACAAAAACAAAACATCTAACTCCTTGGGTAAGGTCTAGGAGTGAAATTCAGCCCCTGGTGTTGTAAAAAGTTTGACTATTTCCCCTGGGCTTGGTAACTTAGGAAAAACTAATTAATTGGGCCAACAGCTTTTGAGAACCTCTGTGGGACCACCGAAAAGAAAAGGATTCAGATCACAATCTCAAGAAGCTGATCATCGAGATGACATTCCCAAGGAGCTACCACCAGGACTGAGAACTAAGTGCTAAAGGAGGAATGAAGACACCGGAGAAGAGGGACTTATAGGAGGTTGGAGAGAGAGGAGTCCCCTGAACTTGGATGGTCAGAGAGAGCTAGCTGCAGAGGGAAGACAGCCTTTCGTCTGAGCTTGAGGGGTAGATGAGCTGTGAGCATACTTTGTCCTAGCTCAGATGCCACCCCCGGTAGAGGCCTCCCTGACCACACTATCCAAAGTGCCACCCCCTGTCGTTCCTATCACACTCTCGGCTTTTTCTTCACAGCACTTAACGCCACCTGGTGTTATCTCTATTTTTTTTTTTATTTTAGGTAAATAACACTAAAAGTTCAGCTGCATGAGGGCATCGATTCCATTGGTTTTGCTTAACCCTGTACCCAGTATCCGGAACAGTGCCTGGCTCACAGGAGACACTCAGTATAGTGAATAAATGAGCAGATGGATGAATGAACATTTCCTTCATTTCCTAGGGCATCACAGGCATCCGCTTTGCTGGAGGAGAGAAGTGCTACATCAAAGCACAGGTGAAGGCTCGCATTCCCGAGGTGGGCACCATGACCAAACAGAGCATCGCCTCCGAACTGGTGAGTACCAGCAGGCTCCAGACGGCGAGAGGGTTCGGCAGACGTTCAAAGGTACCACCCTTCCTGTTACTAGTTACTGGATAGGTTCACGACCAGAACTAAGTTCTACCTCTTCTCTGCCAAAGGAATTTAAACCATTTTGATCCTAGTGGTTGGTTCCAAGTGATCTTTCTTACATGATGTAGCATATTTAAAGGTTTTGGAAAACCATATTTTAAAGCACTTAGGAAGTTCTGGTAAAGATGACGGGCTAGGTAAAAGTGGGGTTCACCTCCTCCCAGGACCACATTAAAATTACAACCAAGTTATAAAACAATCAACCTGGAGAACCACCTGACATCTAGTTGATCATAACACATACATCTGAGAATATAAAGAAAAAGCCACATCAAGATTGGTAGGAGGCACAGAGATGCAAAGTGGGCTGGCCCTGCACCTGCGTGTAGCAGCTGTGCACCAGGAGTGAGAACATGGCTGCAGAGGCTTCCTTGAAGGAGCAAGGAGACCTGGTCCCATACAGGGCTCCCCAGCCCAGGGTTCCAGTCCTGGGAAGAGGAGTTCCCACAAGATCCAGCTGTAAAAATCAGGGGGGATTCTGGTTATCCGAGTGAGACAGAAGGAACCAGAAAATAATGAGGAAAGCTTAAGAGACCTCTGGAGTGACATCAAATGCACCAACATCTGCGTTATAGGGGTACCAGAAGGAGAAGAGAATGAGCAAGGGGTAGAGAACATATTTGAAGAGATAATGACTGAAAACTTCCCTAACCTGGCAAAGGAAACAGATAGACAAGTCCAGGAATCTCAGAGAGTCTTAAACAGGAGGAACCCAAACAGATTCACACCAAGAAACATCATCATTAAAATGGCAAACGTTAAAGACAAAGAGAAAATATTAAAAGCAGCAAGAGAAAGACAGCTAGTTACCAATGATGAACTATTTACAGTTGCATCAAAAACAATAAAATGCCTACAAATAAATTTAACCAAAGGAGGTTAAATACCTATTCTCCGAAAATTAAAAGTCATTAAAATAGAAATCAAAGAAGATACAAATAAATGGAAGCATACACTATGCTCATGAGTAGGAAGAATCAACATAATTAAAAATGGTCATACTACCTAAAGCATCTGTAGATTTAATGCAATCCCTATAAAAATACCAATGGTATTTTTCACAGGACTGGAATAATCCAAGAATTTATATGGAACCACAAAAGACCCCGAATAGTCACAATAATCTTGAGAAAGAAGAACAAAGTTGGAGGTATCACACTGCCTGATATCAAACTGTAGTACAAGGCTACAGTAATCAAAACAACATAGTACTGTCATAAAAACAGATACATAGATCGAAAGAATAGAGAGCCCAGTAATAAATTCACGCCTACATGGTCATTTAACCTAGGACAAAGGAGGCGAGAATGTGCAATGGGGTAAAGACAGTCACTTCAACAAATGGTGTTGAGAAAACTGGACGGATACATGCAAAAAAAATGAAACTGGACCACCTTCTTACACCATATATAAGAAAAAACTCAAAATGGATTAAAGATTTAAATATAAGACCGAAACCATAAAACTTCTAGAAGACGGGCAGTAGTAAACTTTCTGATATTGCTATTAGTAATTTCTTTCTAATATATCTCTTAGGACAAGGAAAACAAAAGAGAAATATAAACAAATGGGACTCCATCAAATTAAAAGCTGCTAGAGAGCAAAGAAAACCATCAACAAAATGAAAAGACAACTGACTGAATGGGAGAAGATATTTACTTACGATACATCTGATCAGTTAATATCCAAAATATATAAAGAACTCATACAACTTAACAACAACAACAACAACAAAACAAACAATCCAATTTAAAAATGGGCAGAACACTTGAATGGGTATTTCTCCAAAGAGGAAATACAGATGGCCAGTAGACAAATGAAAAGATGCTCAAAGTCACTGATCACTAGAGAAATGTAAATTAAAACCACAATGAGATATCACCTGACACCTGTCGGAATTGGCTGTTACCAATAAATCCAAAAACAAGTGTTGGCAAGGATGCGAAGAAAAGGATCCCTCACGCACTGCTGGTGGGATTGCACATTGGTGCAGCCACTATGGAAAACGGTACAGAGGTTCCTCAAAAAATTAAAATTAGAACTACCTTTTGTCCCAGCAATCACTCTTCCATATATTTATCCAAAGAAAAACAAAACACTAGTTCCTTAAGATCTGTGCACGCCTATGTTCACAGCAGCACTGTTCACAATAGCCAAATGATAGAAGCAACCTAAGTGCCCCTCAGTAGACAGATCAAGAAGTTATGGTTCATACATACAAGGGAATATTACTCAGTCATAAAAACAACAACAACAGCAACAACAACGAAATCTTAGCATTTGCAACAACATGGATGGACCTAGAGGGTATTATGCTGAGTGAAATAAGTCAGACAGAGATAAATACCATGTGACTTCACTTCCGCCTGAAAATCTCTGGCAGCTGGGTGCCCAGCCTCTGCTGGACAGCAGTGACAGGGCAATGCCTTCCCTGTGTGTCAGGTGACTTCATGGGAGACAGTTCCGATCGTCGTGTCCTACTCTGAGCTGAGATGGCTCCCCCTGCGAGCTCTTGCCATTTGTTCAAGTTCAGCCCAGGGAAGCGAGTCGACATATATAGGATTCCTTTCCTACGTGTCACACCTGTGAGGTTTTTAAAACATTATCCATCCATTTACTATTAATAGCTTGCCTTTGAGCTTGATTTGATAAACATTTATTTTAGAATTGCATAGAGAGTTCTAAAGACACATTTATTCGATGCTTTAGGGCTACGAAGTAGTCACATTCATTAGCATCTTCCATGTGACTGAGTAGTGGCAGTGTCTAGTGGAAAGAACATGAACATGGGAGTCAGAAAAACTCAGGTCCAAATCCCAGCTCTGACACTGGCTGTGGACGTGACTTCACTCCGTGGGCCTCAGTTTCATCATCTACAAACTAGGGGTATGCACACACTGTCCCCACGGCCACAGAACCTACTAGGTAATGAATAGATGGTTACTGCTACCATCAGTAATTTTATTATGAGCATCTCTGGTCCTCCCAGGGTCCCTGAGCGGGAGGTGAAGCCAGCATCAGCTCCCTCAAGGCAAAAGAGGAAAAATAAGGGTAAGCAAAGGTGCCTGGAAACTGCCGGATTGTTTGCCCTCCCAGGAGCAGCAAAGGGAGGCATCTCAATACACAGAGCAAAACAAAAGCTAAAAACAAACCCTTGAGTGTTTTAGTCTCGCTAGCGCATCCTGAACCTTCTCCCGGCTCCCATTCGTCCCATGAGACGTGAGCCGGTCTCTGCCCCTGCTGCGGTCCATTCCTCGGGGGGCCACACCTCGCTCTGGGCGGGAACTCACTGGCCCAGAGGGTCACGAGGAGACTCCGACCTCCTTCGTCCTGACCCTTGGACTTCTAGTATGGCATTGCTTTTTTTTTTTTTTTTTGCTTTTTTTTTGCTTTCTTTTTTTTTAAGTCATGTCAGTTTCTGTAATGAAGACTTTGGTGAACTATAATCCTTGACATTGTCCCAATGAAGGGACATAGGACCAGTTCTCCTCTCCTGCCTTCCAAAAGAACCAGCTCCCCAACCATAGCGGACTGAGAGCTCATCATATGTTTACAATTTTGGGTTTTTTTTAAAATAATTTTTTTCTGGTTTTTAAAAACAATAATTTGTCATTGTTGAAAATTTGGGAAGAAAGTAATAGAATAAGAGGAGACTCGCTTATGATTGCATAATCCACAATGGCTAATGTTAATCGTTTGGTGAATTTTCTTCACATGTAAGTATGTGTGATATTCTTTTTCATAGCTGAAGTTATACTGCTAAACATCCTTATTATTTTCACTTAACTTTAGTTCTTTTAAAAATGTAGATGAGAATGGAAGTATTATGTCATCATACGATTATAATGTTAAGTCTTTTGTTCTTAAATACTTGAGTGTCTTCACTTATTCCCCAATTCAAATAACAATAATAATGTTTTTAATACAGAATTAATTCGCCGTGGTGAAGAGTTTTGCATTTAACTCTTGGTCAGCACCTGATTCTTTTCTTAGGCCATAGAAGTGAATTACTTTTCTTGGGTGTTCATTGTTTATATTGTGCATGGTGGGTCCTCGGATGGACAAAACCCAATGCAGACAATTACGTTCGTGTGGAGTAGGAGTGTGCCAGTGGCAGGAAACTACACCTAGAGTCAAGGAAACAAACAAGGATTTGTTTTTCTCCATAGAGAGCAGTGCGAAGGCAGGTGGCTCAGGGATAGGCATCTCTGGGCGTTTTTGGCTTTTCCTTCCAGCCCCAAACATCAACCATGCAACCAAGGAAGGATGTCAGGAGGAGGCCGAGAAAGCCAACCACGATGTCCCTTTAATCGGGAAAAGGAGATGGCTCCTCAGCCACCTAGTGTGCCCTTCAGCCTGGATCTCATTGCCTAGAACCAGCTGGTCACACGGGCGCCCATCGGGGCTGGAGAGCCTCAGAAAGCAGATGTCTGCCTTGGCATCAGGCACGTTGCCGCCTCAAACCAAAGCAGGATTGTTTTGCCAAGGAGAAGATAGGGCGAGAGGAGATGGGGTGGGCGACCAGAAGTCCGTGCCACAAGTTTTTGTAACATCCCCAGCTTGTGGGATGATGCATTAGTATCCCTATCACCCCACTTTCTCCACACCTTCAGACGTTGACGGGGGTAGATGTATGCGTGGCTCGCTCTCATACATTTTTCATCAGTTTTGTATAATTTTTAAAAAGCTACGCTACCTAAAGAGCATTCATTTCCTGGATGGAGCCATTTAATTTAAGGTAAATAACGGGATTACCTGAGTGCTAGCTATAACTTCATGTTGCTTTAATGCAGCCATAAGCCTGGGGGAGAAATCCAAACTGAAGTGCTGCTTTTAGCTAAAAATAAAAAAAAGAAAACATTTTAATTTCTCCGACCTATTGCAAGCTAATAAATACATGAAAGGAACAACCTGGCAGAATAAATTTGTCTCCTGGGTTATCAAACCATTCTCGGCGTCTCGCCGTGGAAGAAAAATCCAAGGTTCAGCTTTGAAATCTCAGCGGCGCGCTTAGTGCGAGGGGCATCCGAGCCGGGTTTGGCTGTAGCTGGGAGATGCAGAAATGCATTTATGTTAAATAATACTTTGAACTGAAGACATTAAAGAACCCATTGCTCGCTTTTCTCCATTGTTGTTCAGTACAAAACCCCAAAGGATTTTCACTTCAGAGAGAGGTCTCCTCTTTCCTTTGTGGGATTCCAAGGCCGCTAGATTGCTTTCCCTCCAAAAAAAAAAAAAAAACAAAAACAAAACAAAACAAAACACCTTTGATCCAAAACATCAGATTAACCTAAATCGCAACATTGGCATCAACTAATTTTCACTTCCACGCGGGACGGTGGTCTCTACACACTGCAGCTCTCCAAAGTCGGGGGGACGGGAGGATGGGGCGCTAAATATTGCGAAGAGGGCTGCAAAGAGATTAAAACCTTAAAAGTGCAGGGCTGGGGGGAGGGGCACGCATTCACATGCAGGGCCCCCTACGTTATGATCAGGCGAGGTCATCCTTCACCTCCACGTGACTCTAAACACACAGCACGTCCCCCGCTGTCCTTCTCGCTCAGGGCATTTCGTTCTTCCTTACAGGACGGCAAGGTCATGCCAGTGAAATACGAGGACAGTTCTCTCATCTGGGTGGCCGTAGACCAGCCCGTGAAGGACAGCAGCTTCTTGAGTTCCAAAGTCACCGAACTCTGTGGCGACCTTCCTATCTTCTGGCTTAAGCCGACATATCCGAAAGGTAACGTTTCCCGTTCTCTTCATGCTGCCTGGAGCTCTCGGTCCCCGTGAGGCCCCCCGCAGGCCCGAGGGGTAACCGGGAAGACACGTTGGGACACGGGGGGCGCGCAGCCTGGCAGTGTCGCCGTAACGGGCGTTTGAGACAGAGGGAAGGGAGGTGACGGCCTTGAATGGGGTCAGCGGGAAGCAGATCACGTTGGCATTATCCACAGTGTTGACTTAGGACACCCTCCCCTGCTGCTTTCCTCTCTGCCCTTGAATCTCAGCTGTTCGCACTTTCCAGTTTTACGTTTTCATTCCTAAGACACGGCATTGAGGGGACTAAGGAGCTGTCACATTGCCAAATCCTTAGGATGTTCCAACCTAGAATTACGGGGCCGCCGAGAGCTGCCGTGGGCACGGGTCGGGGATTCTCTGAGGCTCGAGCGTCGGCTTCCCCGTCGGGTGAACGTCAGTGACGGGCCCCGGGGTTCAGAGCCAGGTGGGAGCACACCTGCCGGCTGCTTCCGGTGGCGAAGGGCAGGTGACCCCTGCGGGCCAGGCCCCTTCCCCTCGGCCTCCTCCGTCCCCGGGGGCACTCCCGCTCTGCTGGCCTCGCAAAGGCCCATTTTGTGCCCCTGGCTCAGGCGTGGAAAAGGCCCTTTCTCCTAGCGCAGCGGAGCTGGGCTGTTTCCCGAAAGATTTCATTGAGCACGGAGAGAGAAAGAAGGATGGAAATTTTTTTAAAAACGTAGGCATTAAAATCGCCAGGCTTGGGAGTGGGAGGATGGGCAGTTGCTGTTTGACAGGTGCAGGGTTTTGATTTTACAACACGGAAACATGGTCTGGAGACAGATGGTCGCAGAGCAGTGAGAATGTACTTCCTGCCACTGAACTGTGTACACACACTTAGACATGGTTACGCCGGTTAGCTGTGTGTATGCGGTGGTGCCACAATTCATAAAAACCTCACCAGGCTTAGCCAGTCCAGACTCTGACTCTGCCACGGCGAACCTCTCTCGACAGCCCACGAGTTGTATTCCGTCCCCGAGCCCGGCTGAGATGGTGACTTTCTACCCCAGACAAGGCAAACGGGATTCAGTTTATAATAAGCCACTGGCCGTGGCTGCCTGGAGGGATGGGTTAGGAAGGATGCTGAGGCCACCAGTGTCTGTCACAGCTGTAGGGGCTGTGGGGGAGGGGCTGCCCAGTGGAGTGGGCCGCTGCGTCTGACATCCTGCGCTGGCCACATGGATGGTCACGGCTCCCAGTTCTATAGCCACTTGCCATGTTCTCACGGTCGGGTCCCACCGGCCGCCATGGGGCATTGGTCTTCCTGCTTCACGCCACCCAGGAGCTACTTCTGCAATGCCTTGTCCCCTTTCCGGTCAAGGACGGAAGTCTACAGCTATGCCACCATGTACGGCTCTCCTGAAGCACTTTCTGTCTGAGGGCAAGCCTCATTCATTCAT
>PVKZ01009153.1:0-12224 GCA_004027375.1 Macroglossus sobrinus
AGGGAGGGGGGAGAGGAGGACATGGCGGAGGGCTGGAAACGGAGGAGATGGAGTGGCAGGGGGCTGAAGGGCAGAGGGGGAGCGGGGAGGGTCTGAGGGACAAGGAGGGGATGCGGGGAGATGGACACAGGAGAACAGGATGGACATGGAGAGCAGGACAGAGCGGATTCCGGGGAGACCAGGAGAGCGTGAGCTAGCGAGGGGGCCGGCGGAGACAGGGCGCGGGGGACCGGGAGGGGCCAGACGGAGAAGCAGGGGAAGGAGGAAGACGACGCTTCTTGGGGGGGCGGGGGGAAGCAGGGGAGGCCCCGGGAGCGTCTCCCCGTGGAGGCCGGTTTCGGAGGCGCCCCGGAGCGCGCGCCCCGGCCCCCGCTCGGCGCTTACCTGGCCCTTGACCAGGCTGGCGGCGAACTGGCGCATGACGGCCTCCACGGTGTAGGCGCTGGACCAGCCGCGCGGCGTGAGCAGCTCCATGCAGATGGCGCCGCCGTCCAGCACGTAGCCGTTCTCCAGGCGCGGGCTGAGCACCCGCATGAAGGGCGGCGAGAAGGGGAAGTTGTCGGGGAAGGTGAGGTTGAGCAGGATGAACTCGGTGTTGGTGTCCTTCATGTCCTGCCACAGCACCGAGTCCTTGTCCACCTGGTGCAGCTTCACGTTCCAGTCGAACAGGCTCTCGTCCACCAGCTCCACGGAGATGAAGCGGTCGCTGAGGCGCGCGATGTCCTGCAGCTCCTTCATGAGCCGCCGGCTGCGCACCTGCGTGCAGTGCTGCTGGCGCGCCGCGGGCACCAGGCCGCCGCCGCCGCCGCCGCCACCGCCGCCGCCACCGGCCGGCGCGGCCGCCGCCGCCGGGCCCGGCCCCGCCTTGGCGCCCGCCGCGCGCTCGCGGGGGCCCCCGGAGCCCGCCGCCCCGGCCGCGGGGGGCAGCGGCGGCGGCGGCGGCTTGTCGCGCGGGGCCAGCGCCGGCGCGCGCTTGCCCTTGCCCTTGCCCGGCCCGGGGCTGGCGTCGCCCGCGCCCCCGGGGGCCGGGGGGTGCTGCTGCTGCTGCTGCTGCTGCTGCTGCTGCGGCTGCGGTGGCGGCGGCGGCTTGTGGCCGCCGCTCTTGGCGCCGCCCTTGCCGCGCAGCGACGCGCTCTGCGGGCCGCCGGCGCCGCGGTGGTTGTGGTGGTGCTTGGGGTCCTCGGTGTCCCGGTTGTGCAGGCGGATGAGCCCGATTTTGCGGAGCAGCGTGGCCATTTTAGGCTCGGCGCCGGCGGGGGGCTCCCCTCGGCTCCTGCGCCCCGGAGCGCGAAAGCCGGGGCGCGGGGCGCGCGGCGCGGGCAGCGGGCGCGCTCGCCGGCCGCGGGGCCGCCGCGCTCATAGGACGGGGCCCGCTCCGGCCCCGGCTCCGGCTCCGGCCCCGGCCGCCCCGCGGGCGGAGGCGTGGAGGGGACCCCGGCCGGTGCCCGGAGCCCGGGGTCCGCGGTGCTTTGTGCGCGGCCGCGGCCGGGCCGCAGTCCGAGCGCCGCGCCGGGGCGCGCCGAGCCGCGCGCAGGGCCGGGGAGGCGGCGAGGGGGCCGCGGGCTCGCGCCGGGCCGCGCTGGCGGCTACCGCGGGGCCCCGGCCGCTGCGGCTGCGGACATTGCAGAGGCGGCTGCTCCGTCTGAGCGGCGCGCGGCGCGGAGGGGCGGCCCCGCCGGCGGGAGGGGGCGCGGGGCGGAGCCGCGGGCGGGCCTGCGCCGCCCCGCCCCGCCGCCCGCCGCCCTGCGCCCGCGCCGACCGCGCACGGCCGCTGGGGGGAGACCGCGGCGCGCGCCGGGCCCGGGCGCCGGGCTGCGGGGGCCCCGCGGGCGGACTCGGGGCGCGGGGGCGGGCGAGCGCGCGTGCCAAGGGGGCCGCACGGGCTCCGGTCCTTCTGCGCGCGGCCGGGGCTCGCCGCGCACCCCCAGCCCGGGCCTCCGGCTGCGCTTACCCTCGTCTGGACCACCCCGGGGGCAGGGGTGCGGGGCAGCGTGGAAAGCACCCTCATTGTCGATTCCCGGGGGACCAGACGGAGCCGGATGCCCCACGCAGCAGTCCGCGGCCAGCAGGGGCGGGGACCCGGGGACCCGCGGCGGGGACGCCCTCCTAAAGCCTGACCAAAGCCTGAGGGCCGGGGGCGGAGGATGCGGGAATCGTGCCCCCCCGCAAACCCCCTGAAGCCCCCTGAGTCGCGGCTGAGCGGTGGCGTCACGCGAATTCACCCCTCCGGCCCGCCACTCGGGAGGGTCCCTGCGCTCCGAAAAGGGGGCGCGGGAGGACCGGACCGCCCAGTACTGCTGGCTTTCCACCCGCTTCCGAAAGGTTGCGGGGAAAGGCGTCCCACGCTGGCGTCCGCGGGCGCCCAGGGCGCGCGGCGAGCGTCTCTGCGGTCCCCGGGGACCTCGGTACCCACAGCTGACCTCCCGACCCCCGCGGGAAGGGAGGGGCGCCTCCCTCAACCTGGACGCCTTCGTCCCTCCCGCCCTTTCTGCTTCTAACCCTCGAAACTCATTTTTATCTGGGGACACGTCGAGCAAAAAAGCACGTGCTTGGCCTCCGAAGCCGGACCGACCCGACCCGGCAGCGGGTGGGGGAAGCGTCCGCGTCGCAGGAAGCGCGCGGCCCTGCGCGGTCCAGTGTGTCTGGCCCGGGCCGGCACTGCGGGAGGCGGAGCTGCCCGCTGACCTGTAGGTGATGTTACCGCGTCAACCTGAATGGCTCAGGACTTTATAAACTCCACCGCTGTTTCCGGTTCGGCGTCCAACTTGGAAAGACACCAAGTTCCGTGGACTGTGTCCGTTCTGATGCCACCATGATTTTTAATGAAACGTCTTTATCATGTTCTCTTTCTCCAAATGATTATTTTCATTGTGAAAAATCACCCTTCAGGCCACCGTGGATAGTAGCCGGGGTCTGGGGATCTGAATTCCGGGCTTGTCCTCGTGGAGAGCCAGGTGTCACCATAATCCTCGCAAGCCTGGCAGGTGAGCAGGAGGTGCCTGCACCCCGGGGTGCTGTCCCCTGGAGGGGACACCCTTCACAAAGGTGCGTTCCCATGGAGTCTGTTTTCAGGGGGGTGCAGCGGAGCCCTGCGGTGGCCCCAGGCAAGGCCAGTGGCTGGTGACGGAGCCTGAGCTGCCACCCACTGAAGGGCTGTTCGTCTCGGTCGCCTGCGCTGTTTTGGTGACTCTGCCTGATCCAGCTCGGCCTCGTAACGACAGGTGGAAAAGGGGGATGGCACTGTCTGTGAAGTGCTGTGGGCTCCTTTAACCTGCGGGGTCATGCGAAGGTTGAAAGGTGACATCGGTGGGGTCGGCAGGCATTACAGGTTTTATCATTTCCCGGCCACAGGAAGCCCTCAGGTTTGATCTGACCCATGAGAGTGAAGAAACTGCACTCTCAGGAGGCTCAGCTGCCAGCCCTGCTCAGCCGTGTGCTCGGGCCGGGCCCCTGGTCCTCCATGCCCTGCGCCCGCGCCGACCAGCCGCCCCGGAGGGCGCCCTGCCCTGCCAGGTCTGTGACCCGCTAAATCGTTCTGGTCCCCACCCCGCTGGAGGTGATAGTCATCACCAGACAACCCGCTGACTGCCCTTGGGCCGGGCTCAGGATGTCACTGGGTGTGGTCTGGGAGTGGCTTCGCGGAAACCTCCGGCTGTCTGTGAGGCCTTTAATTGTCACCGGGATTATTCCTGCGGTGAGCGTACACTTTACTGTCTGGATGCAAATTATTATTATTATTATTTTGTGAGATTGAAAGGATTACAGTTAATACTGATGCTGGGACAAGAGGCCAAAGCAGGACAGGTAGATGCATGAGGTGGTGTCTGTCATCTTATTATCTCCCGCCACATAGCATCTCCGATCAGCTCCTTAATAATGTTCATCAAAAATCAGAAACAACCTAAATTTCCAACCAGAGGGAAAGTGTTAAGTAAATTATACCGAATCCACCTGAGGGTGTATTCTACTGTAGTTATAGTGATTATATAGCGAAATGTAAATATTTATGCTCCACATAATAATTTTAAGTGAGCAGGCAGAGTGCACATCCCATGTACACGGTGGCTACCGCACATACTATCACAGGTACAAAAAAATGACAGGAAGAAAAGAGTGAAATGGTGACGATCGTGATGTTAACACACAGGTTAGAGTTCTCACCTTACTCCCTGCTCAGTCCTCCAGTCCGGGGGTCGGTCCAGACGCTGGCTTCTGTGACGGGGTGGGAGAGGCAAAGTGGAGAGGAGGCCGTGTAGTTTGTAAACACCCTCCCGACCCGCGCCTTCCCACTGGCGCCCAGGGCGGCAGCCACGCGCTCCCCGGAGCTACGCCCGGGCTGTCCCCCACCTTAGGGACCCACAGGTGGGGATTAGCACAGAACTGGTGGCTGCGCCCAAGGCAAGAGCCGCCAGATGGTCGTCTGGTCTTCAGACTCACTCCCGACCTTTGACCTTGCAGCAGCTTGCCTGCCAGGGCTGGGGGGCGGGGCCGGCACGAAAAGCTGCTGCCAGGGCCAGAAGGGCTGCGGAGGCACCGCACCACGCATCTGCTTCCCCTCCGCTGTCACCGCGGTGACCGCCAGGAGCGCCCGTGCCATCGTAACATCTGCGTTAATCCACAGCTTCTAAATAAGAGTCAGGGCATCCAGCCCGCCCAGTGAGTGGATTTCTTGGTGGGCCTGGCGCGCTGTCGCCGTGACAACCTCTGGAAGGTGCCTCCGGGCCTGGGCTTAGCCTTTCGAGCACAGGAGAAAGGACCCGAGGTGGCTGCTGTAATTACAGAATACAGATTTTCTCGGGCATTCGCAGGAATGCTCCAGCGACGAAAGGAATCATGCCTTCTTGCCTGAGGAAGAAACTGGGTCCTCAAGAGACCTCCAGAGATGAGGATCCGTGCTCCCCGCCCGTTCCATCCTTGCTGCAGGCGAAGACGATGGCCTTCCGGTTCCGTGGAAGCGAGACATGACGGCTGATGCTGTGTGTCAAGGCGGTGTCTCTATTCAATGCTGCCTTAAACGTTCGCTCTAAATATAGGCCCACGGGTAGTCTTCTGACAAAGGAAAGTCAATTCCGCTTCCTGGCACAGCGGAGGGGTGCCGAGTGAAATATTATAATTAGTTGAAACTGAGAACACGTATTATATTTATCTTATGCATTTTCAAAGCATTAGCATATAATGGAATCCTTTGAACCTTTTTGCCTTTTGCCTTAGCAAGGGTGTAAGACAGTCAATGTCTTATTGCTCTCCTGTCAGCTGTAAGATATGTAATTAAAGCGAACTTTGCAAACGGTACTCAGAAATAGTATCTGATTTCCTAAATGATTTTACATAGAGGATTCATTTTCATAGAGCGGAGTGCACGGGACTGACTTGCTCACCTCAGTGGGGTTCGGAAGATGTGTGTAGCTGCGTAACACACACCCCCGTCATGATGTGGCATCTTCCCATCATTCCAGAAAGTTCCCCGTGTTCCTCCCAGTCAAGCTCACCCCACGCCCCCGGCAGGTGCACCCTCTGCTCTGATTTCCATTCTCGTCAACGAGTTTTGCTTGTTTTTGAACCACGGGTAAGTGGAATTACACGGTTTGTGTGCTTTTATATCTGACGTCTGTCAATCAATGTATGATCTCGTGGTGAGCGTCGTCACGTCCCGTGCTTGTCTGCTGTTTGTGTGTATGGATCAGAAGTGTCCACGGCATCCATGAACTACGTTCTGTTTATCCATCTTCCCGAGACGAGGGGCATTTCTGTTGCTTCCCGTTTTGAATATCAGGTATGAATCTTTCCAGATGCATTTTCCCTGCTCTGGGGTCGTGATGAGCTTGGAACGGCTGCATCGAAGGCTGAGCAGCTGCTGAATGAATTCACAAGAATCTCCTAGACTTTCTTCCACATGGGGCCGTTCTGTGCTCCCACTGGCATAACTGCTAGGACTCGAGAGAGAGGTTCATCCGCGGTCGTGACATCGGGAGGGATCCCCGAAAGACCGGAGCAGATCCGAGTGGGTCCTTAGAAGAGGGGGCTCAGGGGAGCCACCGCTGGGAGCTGGGAGCGATTTCGGAGCGAGGGAGATGAGGAACGAGGCGGGGACTTTGGAGAGTCACCGAGAGGATCCTGGCTGTGCCAGCGACCAGCGACACCGGCAGATGGGAGCAGCAGGGGCCCCGGGGTGGACGGGGAGCAGCTCACCCGGCCGCTCAGCGCCACTGGCCTCCTGTGGCAGGGCACCCCACCGTCCCCCACCGCGCCCCCTCGCCCCCCACCGCGCCCCTCGCCCCCCACCGTGCTTCTCATCCCACCGTTGGGGAACCAGAAGCTCAGGGGTGCCGGCACGGAGAATAAAAGTCCACCACATGTGTGAGCAAAAGCAACCCTAAGGAAAGAACTAACATCCGAGGAAGCAAAGCTAGAACAACAACACCACAACAAATAAAGAGAGAGATTAATGTACAAGGAAGACCGTCGCGGGCGCCGTCGGGTCCCCCCGGCCCGCTCTCTCTCTCGGGGGACCGCTGAGCGAGAAAGGGCGGTGTCCTGACCGCAGCACTGTCCCCCGCACCGGCCACGCTGCCTCTCGGACTCCAGACGCCACCATCCGTGCGGCCCCCGCCGCGCACAGCCAGGCCCCGCGCGCAGGGAGGGCGGCGGCCTCGCCTGAGCCCCGTTTCTGTCGTGGTGACAGGTGGCCTCCTGCGTCCTGCACGCTCCGTTTCCAGGCAAACCCGGGGGCTGGTCCCGCCGCCCGGCGCCGCCCTGGGGGGGGGCCCTCGCCGCCTGGAGGGGGGCGACCGCGCCCGCAGGTGGCGGCCCGGCCCCCACGGGGTCGCCCCACGTTGCAGGACGGGGCAGGAGGGCCGTGCGCGGGGGAACCCCGAGCGTAGTGGGGCCACAGCGTGCGGGGAGCCCAGGCGTTTCCCCAGAGTTCCTGACACGCGGTTGGGGTGGGGGGACGGGGGACGGTGTTATCTGGTGCCCGGCATGTCCCCCTTCCACAGTCACCTCAGACAAGGAGCACAACCAGCCCTTCGAGAATACAGAGAGCGCTGGGCTCGGGGGACGATACGCTCCATTTGCCCTCATTTGGAGTAAGCGTTACGTAGGGAACGCAGGGGGCGAAAGCCAGCGCCCCGCGGGGTGACTGCGGCGGTGCACAGCGCCTGTCCTCGTGCGGCCACTGTCCCCTCGTGACCTGAGACCCCCGCGGGGCCCCGCCGCGCCCGGCCGGAGGAGAGCGGGGCGCGTGGGGACGGGTGCGGGGTGCGCGGGGTGCGGGGGGTCCAGGCGGCGCGCCTTGATTCCAGCAGCATTTGGGGAGCGAACGGTTTGTGCGCCTCGCGGCTGCCGCTTCTGAGCCGTCTCTACAGCCCCAGCCCCGAGTTCTGATCTCACTTTGTCTTTGGTCGCGTTGAGAATGTACATTTTGATGAGACACATGTGTGCCAGGAGTTTATGTGTCCTGGACACCCGGGAGCGGGGGGCGCCCGCACGAGGACGAGGCGAAGCGACGGTGACCCTTTTGGGAACCGGCTGGAATGTCCCGTCTTCACGTTGGACAAGGTGGCACATCTCAGGCGCACTGTTGTGGTGACGACTCCCGGGCCCTTCGTCTCGGACTGGGTGGCCAGTCTGCTCTGCAGCAGGGGCCAGCAGAGGTGACACCGGCTGGTCCCCGTCACCTCCCGATGCTTCTGGGGCTTTTTCCTTAGTGAAAATGGCTCGCAGCAGCATTAGGATGAAACACACATCTTCCTATCTGTCTCATCATCATCCAGTCGAGTCTATCCCATCGTTTCATTCTTCAGAACTAAGCTCAGATCTGTAGCATTAAAATTCTGCCCCAGGCCGTCTACCGCCAGCGACAGATAAATAAATCCCCATCCCTCGCACAAACCACGCAACAGGCATCTCGGGAAACATGGCACGGGCAGGAACCATCACCGTGGACTGCGGCTCGCTCGCTTGCTCTGAAGCCATCATTTATAAGGGAACGGCCCTCCAAGGCCTCGGGAGAAATCAACACTAGGGTACTCCTAACATGTGGGCCACCCCCCTTCTCCCTGCCCCCTTCTCCCCGAGGGTGCAGCCAGGCCCTCGCCCCAGCCTGCCCGGTGAGTCTGCGTGCAGAGCAGCTGCTCGTGGTCATCACAAGACCTCGCCCGAATCCATCACTCTGCAGCCCTGTCTTCTCCGAGACGCTCTTCGGTTTCCTCGTGCTGCTTTTCTCATTGAGGCGGCGACATTGTTCCTGAAAGGACATTTTCTTCCGAGTTAGCCTCTGCAGAATAAAAAAATAAAAAAATAAAAATTAGGCAATATAGACACGATAGCTATTACTTCCTCAAAACAGATAGCTTAGACAGATAAGCCACGGTCGTGCGCGCGCGCGCGCACACACACACACACACACACACACACACATATTTTAAAAAAGCAATTACCATCTGCCTGGCACAGGAGAGTAACTCTGCTGGAGCTGAGGTTCATTGTGCAGCTTTGCAATTAGGACGCCAGGGAACAGAAGAATGTCCTCATCAGAATTCACGAAGAGCGTCTTCTAATGTTGTCCTTTTATTTTCCAAACGCGTTTCATACAGCGGATCTGGTTTCCGGGTAGCGGGATTCGGGCTGTGTGGGGCGCTGTCTTGCGAAGCAGGACGCTCTGGGGGGACGTCTTCGTGTGCGAGGTTGGGGGGAGCCACTCACGTCGACGGTGGATGCTCTGGACTCCCCGTTGGTCATTTTACTCCCGTCAGAGCCGTAGGTGGATCCGCCCGCCTGGTCCAGGCACAGGCCCCGTCCGGGCTAACGGAGAAGCAGGTGGGACCTGGCCCCGTGTCCACTCCAGGGCCCCGTTGTCCCCTCTCCCCCCACTCCCCGCACCCCACACGGCTCCTCCAGGCCCTCCGCTCGGCCCATCCCCCGCCCTGCCCACGTGTTTTCTCTATTTGAACCTGATTCCGCCTTTGCTCAGAGGCTGGCTGCTCCCTGAGACGCCCTCGCTCACCCCGCTGTTACCTGTAGCCTCACCGCTGCCGGATAGCCTGGTTATTCAACACGTGCAGGTGAGCATGCGTGGTGGTGAGGGGAACGCTGTACCTCCCCTTTCCCCAAGATATACATCTGTGATTCTCCCCAGTTCAGAGCTGAATTGTGTCACTCACGCCCCAAGAAAATTATGAGTTAAAATCCGGACCCCTAGAAGCGCAGAACGTGACTGTGTTTCCACACGGGGCCTTCGCGGAGGCGGGTGAGGTGAGGCGAGGCTTCCGGGTGGGCCTCCTTCGTCCACTGTGACCGGTGTCCTTATCGGAGGAGGGGATTAGGACACACACCCAGAGGGAAGATATGGGGGGAAGGACAGAGGCCTCGGGAGAAGCCCCCCTCTGGTGACGCCTGGTCCTCCGCCTTCCAGCCTCTGGAACTGGGGGAGAAAGGCGCTTTGTCACGACAACCCCAGGAAACCTATACGGCCCCCCGAAGAAGTGTGTCGCCCCAAACGAGTCTCCGTGGGTGGGGTGCTCGCGCCTTCTGGAAGCTGTGGCTCCTGCTTCCAGCAGCCGATTCCCCGGCTAGTTTGGGAAGCACCGTGTCTCCAAGGCTCACCTTTGAGTTTGCTGGAGAACAGACGGGGCGTTGGTTCTGAAAACACCACCACACGTGGTGACACGGTGACACGGTGACACGGTGACATGGGACCCAGACCCCTGTGCAGTGGCCTCTCAAACCTCAGCGCTTGGGGTTATGTCCCGGGCACACGGCGCCTTCTCTCACGGCCCCGGACAGACTCACGCGCTGAACCCCGGTCCCAGGTGGCTCTCTGCTCTCTGCAGACAGCGTCTCCTTAGGCTCCTCCCAGGGTGGGGGGCGGGAGCCCGGGCGAGACCCCAGGTGGAGCCTGGGATGGGGTGAGATGGGAGGGGGCGGGGAGCCGAGTGCTATCTTCATCCCTCTGTTCGAAGGCACGCCCTTTTAACAGATGGCGTTGCTTTTTCTTCCCCCACCCCCAGTGGGTTGTGAGCAGCCTCGAGCAGGGACCCCACTGTCCCTTCTGCAGTGCTCCGAGCGCAGCAGAGCGCCTGGCGCCCGCGGGTGTCGCCGAGGACCTGGGGACGGTGTGGATGGACGCCGTGTGCTCAGTGGAGGGCGTGGGGAGCAGAGGGGACCGTCCCTTCCCGTTCTTCTTTTCCCTGTCCTCCTCGTCCTCTCCTTCCCTTCCCCTCCCTGGGCCACTGAACCTAGAAGATAAAACGTCTTTTGTCCCCTGTCCCCAGCACCGTTGTCAGAAGCAGAAGGGTCAGGCCCTGAGGCTCTGTAAGGGAAGGAAGGAGGGAGGACATTGCAGGAGAGAGGACGGGTCCCGCAGAGCTGCCGCCGGCATCTGGGGGGCTGAGAGAGCCAGCTTCCTGGGCCTGGAGCCGCTTGCTCCCCCATCTCCCAGCTGGACGAGTCCCCGAAACATTTCTCATCCGACCCCCGGAATGCAGAGACAGGCTTCTACGAGGCAGCGCTGTCAAGGAGAGACGTCGGAGGCGGAAACCAAAGCCGTTCCCTGAGCTTCCGGCCGCCGGCGGGGTCCCCGGCCTGGCCGCGACGGGCCTGGCTACGTCGGGCCTGGCTGCGGTCCACGGCCCCCACACAGACCCCTGAGCCGGGCCCCTCTCCAAGGGGAACGAACGCAGAAGCATCGGCAGAGCCAGCGCGGCGTGGGACCCAGGCTATCTTTAAAAGCAATGCACGAAAGCTGCACCTGGGTCCGAACCGGTCTGCACGCAAAACGGAAATTGCAATCCATCCCTTGATGCTCTGCAAATGCCATCGAGTCCGAGGCCACGATCACAGGGACACTCATTCTTTCCCAAAGGCCTAGGATTTACTGTACTTTATAAAATAGTATTTTTAAAAAATTTTTCAGATTTGGGAATAATAGTAACATAGCCAGATTTGAAAATGGCGTTGAACGAGAAATATGTCAGTGGAGACAGTCTTAAAAACGTGCCTGAAAATGGAGCTTTCCCTGAACCGGTGGCTGAGACACGTGTTTCTAAACGTCCCGTCACTTCCTGAGCTAGACTCGTTGGCCACCGGTTTTTCTTTCTCTCTCTCTCTCTCTCTCTCTCTCTCTCTCTCTCTCTCTCTCTCTCTCTCTCTCTTTCTCTCTCTCTCTCTCTCTCTCCCTCTCCCTCTCCCTCTCCCTCCCTCCTCCCCCACACTCACTCTCTTTCTTTCACCCTTTCAGCCAAACACATCTAAACAGAGAAGCTGTCAAGCCTAGAAAAATCCACCGTCTATGACTGAATTTCGTCTCTGACCAGAGCACCGAGAATTTTCAGGTTCATCTGTCAAGCGATTGTCAGCGGACTCTGGAGGGAGGCACACAGGATCAGGGCTGGCCTCGAGGTCGTTTCAGAAAGGACACGATTGTCCTTTCCGATGTCAGTTTCAGGAACGTGCCCCACACAGCCTGCTTTCCTGTAAGGATGCCATGAACGATGCTATCAGCTCGTTAATCTGGCTCGTGCCAACTTTCCTGAGTGTTGAATTCTGCGAGTTTACTCACAATCACACAAGCCTGTTCTTTCAATTTTAAATTTACATTTTTCATGCCCTGGTAAAACTTTTTCATCTGATAACTAGAGGCATTTGGTCTGTAGGGTTGATTTTATGAACACCATCATGAACTACTTAATTTGGGGTGAGTTATTTAACTTCTGCGAAACTCATGTTGCCTCATCAATAACATGAAGATGATACCCACCTCCTAATAATTGCGATAAGCGTTAGATAGGATACGTTTTCCAGATTTCCAGCAGGTATGTGTGGGCCTTCCCTTAGCCATCTGAAAGACATCCAGAATGTTCTTCCTTAGCTTCATTTTCATCTGCGGTGTCTACAACGTCGTTGATTCCACATGGGGATTTTTAGATTTGATGCTGTTAACTTTGGGGCCAGAGACACCTTGGTTGAGGGGCTGCCCCGTGCATTCTGGGATGCTCAGGCAGGTGCTCTCTACCCGCCAGATGCCAGCAGCACCTCCTCTCTTCGTTGTGACCACAAAAATGTCCCCAGATCCTGCCCAGAGGCCCGTAGGGACGAAACCAGCCCTGGCTGAGACCGCCGCTTTAACCTAGAAGGGCTGCGTTTCTAGGTATAGAGCTCCAGGCACAGAGTGAGGCCGGGGAGTACTCCAGACGCCGTGCCTGCAGCTCCCTCCTGCCTCGTCTCCA
>PVKZ01009154.1:0-12225 GCA_004027375.1 Macroglossus sobrinus
TTCAAAGCCCATCCTGCCTCAGCCCGAGGCCTCCTCCGGGAGCAGTTCAAAGCGAGGCAGGAGCGGGGCTGTTTGGTGGCAGTGTTTGGCCGGGGGATTTGAGCGATCGCCCCAGCCCCGGGCTGCGCTGCTAACCGGGGCCTCAGGTGCGAAAGGCCTTTGATGCAGGAGCAAATTGAGGACAAACCAGCTGGGCCCCCAGGAGGGGGCCGGCTGGCGGCTGTGCTCCTTTCTTTCCAGTCTTAGGAAAATAAATACTTGATATTCCGAAGGCTGAGTAAACTCATTAAAAGGATCTTGAACTTCCTGCCTTTTCACGAAGCCCTTGGAAGCTTCTGGGCCTGCGTCCAGGGAGCAAGGAGCAGAGGGCACGTCCTCCTGGAGCAGCAGCTGCTCCTTGGAGCTCTGTCCCTCGTCCCGGCCCCTCATTGGCAGATGTCAGCTGGAAGCCCCTCCCGTGACAGCCAGGGGCTGGGAGACGCCCTTCTCGCCATCCCTCCATCTGCCCCGTTCCGGTCCAGGTCATTCTGATGCTGTCCCGAGGGACTCGAGCCTTGGACGTGTCAACTCAGCCGGGACAGCACAGGAAGCCAAAGCTTGCCGGTTCCCCGGGCAGCACCGCTGGCCCTTGGAACGCTGGCCAGTGTCCTCATCAACTACGACCGGACACTTCCGAGCTGCTTTGTCTCCCAGCCGTCTCTGCCCCTCCCCCTTCCGCGGCCCTCAGCCCTGCTCCGCCCCGAGTCGCACCCCGCAACAGCGGAACCGTGGGACCTGCCCACCTTCGCCCCGCGAGGGGACCGCCACTGTGCCCCGCACCTCCACACACATCTGTGAACCGTACACTCCCGGTTCCTCCAGGCCAGAGAGGCAGGGGTCCGCAGGTTCCAGGGCCCCCGGGAGGGGAGGGGAAGGGGCGTCCACGTGACCCCTGACAATGTCACTCATTCAGCGGGGTTTCTTGGACCCTGCCAGGTGCCGGCCACAGTTTGGGAGGCTCTGTGTGTGTGCAGAGTGTGCAGTGTGTGCACGTAGTTGTGCATGTGTAAGCCTGCGTGTGTTTCAGTGTGTGCGTGCTGGTGTGCAATGTGTGTGTGTGTGTGCATGCAGGTGTGCATTGTGTTTCTGTGTGTGTATGCACGTGTGCATTGTGTGTGCGTGCGTGCAGGTGTGCATTTGCACACGTATGTGCGTGTGTGCGCGTGTGATTTTCACGCCCAGCAGTGCCTACCGGTGGTGTTTGCGGCCAAGTCTTCAGCCGTCCCCACCCTGGAGCGGGCCGTTGGGCGCAGGGAGGTGGTGGAAAGAGCTCAGCACGGAGTCCCCCGAAGGACACCTCGGAGGGTGGGGACAGGTGGACCCCAGGGGACCAGGCGAGCTGCGGGGGCGGGAGTGGGGCTCGAGCGCCTGGGTCTGTGCCCTGCAGCGGCCTCGGAAACCAAAGTCTCTTGTCTTTAGCATCTGGGGTTTCTGTTGTGGCTCCAAGGTCCGTCCTTCGCGTAACACGGGCAAATGCCGCCACCTGGTGGCACATTGGGGACACTGCCGGAAGCCGCGTGGCCGGGTGGGAGAGCCGCCGCCTGCTTTTGCCGGGGCGGTGGGGGTGAGAAGGCAGGAAGGCTGACCAGCCGCCCCCTCTGCCTCAGGCTGTCCGGCCCGAGGCCCTGCCCCAGAGGACCGAGCGGCCACCCAGTGCGGGGCCACCAGGCTCTCCAGCCACTGTCAACCTCCACGCCATCGGAGCGTTGCTGCCGGGCTCCAGCTTTACGGGCGAGGAGGCCACCCTCGGGGAGGACACCGGGGCTCAGGCCGCAGCAGGACACCGCGGGCGCAGGCTGGCCACCTGGCGGGAGGGAGCGCTGGCCCCGGGGCCTCTCCGACTTCCTGCCCGGCTCCCGCGCGCACAGCTGTCCCTGGACGCAGCTTCTGCCGTCGCCCTGTGGCCTCTGTCACACCGCAGTGAGCGTCCATGCGGGTAGGGGGCGTCCTGCTCAGGGGTTTTTCTGGAAAGGGTAAAAAATAAAGGCCCTCCAAGGGGAACGGTACGCGCACGCGCACACTCGCACATGCGCGCGCATTTGCACACGCGCTCGCACGCGCACTCGCACGCACAGCGCTCAGATGGAGCCGGAGCTCGGTCCGCGCGGTGCACACCCGGGCAAGGCCGCCGTCCCGACTGCAAAGTTCCCACGCCGCCTGCAAGAAAGCGGAGTCCGAGCTACACGCCGTGGGATCAGCCGTTTCTTGGGGGGACCACTCCGCGGCCTGTGGCGCATTCACAGTGTGGTCCGGCCACCGCCTCTGTCCACGTCCGAAACCTTATTGTCACCCCAAAGGGACACCCCGAAGGCGGGGACGCCCCACTCCGTCTGCCCGAGCCCCCGGCACCACCCAGACGACACATTCCCGTCTCTGCGATTCATCCTGGGACACTTCATGGCAATGGAGTCCCGCGACAGGTGACCTTTGGCGTCCGGCCCCTGGCGCGGAGCGTTGGGTTCTCAGGGTTCATCCGGGTCACGGGGTGTGCGAGCCCCTGGCTCCAATTTTGGGTAATTACGCCTTGGAGTGGGATTGTGGGGTCACGTGATAACGCTGTGTTTAACTTCGCGAGGAGCCACCGAACTGTCCCCCCGTCCCCACGGGTTCGTCAGAGCCGGGAACGGGTCGCCCTGGGCTCGGCGGAAGCGGGCATCTGGGCGAGGGCAGGACGTGACGGCGGCGTCTCCGCCTCGCTGGCTGCGTCCTTGCAGGACCCGTGGGGGGTGGGAACCGCCGAGGCGGGTGGGGTGGGGTGCGACAGGCTCCATGAAACCAGGACCGTGGGGCAGCAGTACCCGCGCGGGGCACGGGGTGGCAGCATTGCGCCGCAGCGCGGCCTCCGTCCGCTCCGGACGCTCTCCCCTCCCCCTCTGCAAGGGCCCGGGTCCTTCTACACCCCGCCCCTGCCCCGCCGCTGGCCCCTACCCCCCATTCCCTTCCCCCGCAGGCGCCCCCAGCCCAGAGCCGCCCACGCCCGGCTCTGAGGCGGCACAGACCCCGGGGCCTCCGTCCCCGGTGCCACGCAGACCAAGGTCGCTCTTTCTGCTGTGACCGTCTGGGGCTGGGATTCGTGTCCCGGTCCCGTGTTCCTCGCCCTTGACCCAGGCTGCAGGAAAGGTGGAGTGGCTCTGCCCGCTGGTTCTCATGCGGGTTGTGCCCCGTGGTCCGGTGGGTGACATTGCAATGGCTGGTCCCGCGTGCCAGCTCTGCCCAGCTAGGTGCCCTGTGGTGTGGCCGAGCGCCAGTGTAGACGGGAGGGGTTCTGTAGACGGGCTGCCCGCATAGTGAGCCTCACCCGGTCAGGCGCGGGTCTTCAGAGGGAAACCCGGGTCCCCGAGCAGGAGGTGTCCTGCCCCTGGCCTGCGGCTCAGAGCTGCTGCCGCGGCCCCAGCCCACCGGCCTGCCCTGCACCCGGGCGGGTCAGCCCCGTGGTCACGTGGGGCATTCCCTAAAATCCTGCCCCCGGCCCCGTATACAGTATCCGTATTGTATCCCACATGACGTGTTACTGTGTTACATTATACGACGTAGGTATATGTGTGTGTCCTACATATGACGTAGGCATGTGTGTACCTGTCATGTATACGTCTCCCGTTGGTTGCTTCTCCCGAGGCCCCTGACGGACTCAGGCGTGTTGTCACAGCCCCAGGAGGGACTCTGAGGCTCGAGGACACCCGACTTCCAGCCAGGTGCCACTGTGCCTGCTGAGGACGGAAGCGCCCACGCGGATTGGGGACGGGGTCCATGTCACTTGAAGTGCACCCGCATGTGGGCAGTCTCTGCAGGAGCTGAGGGTTTGTGTTGACAGGGGAAGTGAGCCCGCACCTTTACCCACGATGGACACGCACCTGTGCGAGGCGTGCGGCTGTGGTGTGTGTGTGGGGGGAGAAGCAGCCCCTGGGCCCCCTGGGGACGTCCCGGCTGCCACTGTCACAGGCAGGCCTCCGTTTCGATGGCTGCGTGTGGTGGCCGCTTCCTGACGCTGGTGGCCCCTGCACAGCAGGCCTGAGCGAGGAGGGTGAGAAGGCACGGCCGGTGCCTGGACGCTGTCCTGCGTCACCAGCCAGAATGTGCTGCCGGGAGTCAGCCGTGAGGAGATGCCGCCCGCAGGCTCCTGGCAGAGCGAGGGGGGAGAGCTGAGCTCCCGTCCGAGGGGACAGAGTCCCAGGGGAGGAAGTAATGGAAGTGGGGGCCTGGGTTCGGCATCCAGCCGTGTCTCCCCGCTGCGGTGCCATGCCCCTCCTCCGATCGGTTCCCCTCACACCCCCGCCACCAGGCTCCCACGTGGCCCCGCAGCGCCAGCCGGCGTTGCAAACCGAACCCTCCCTGGCGACCAAGCGGTGACCCCTCCCGGTGGCGGGAGGAGCCAGGGGGCAAGCGGGGAGCGTGACACGGTTTCTTGCTTCTGTGCTGTTTGAGATTTCGGCCACCATTTCATCACCGATGAAACAGCGCCGGTTTTGAAGAGTTTTTCAGAAACACCTTCCGTGTCTTGGGCGAACGCTTTGTCGGCGCGTTTTAAATCCCGCAAACGAAATTATCTTACGGGATAAGGACCGTGAAGAAAGTCAAGTGTGCTGTTTATTTGGGGAGGCGATGCTCAGGGACTTTACGTGGGTCTGGGAGTTTGCCAACGAGCCGCGGGCTTTAACTGATGTCCAGGGGACAGTCTCGTCCTCTCTGCCTCCGCCCTGGGCGCCTGGGCCTCTCGGCCGAGCTCCCCCTGCACCCCTTCCGCAGCTCGGAGCGGCCCAGTGCGTCTGGGGGCTCGTTTGCTCCGTCTCTCCTTTCTTCCCGTAGAAAAACCCACTCTTGGCCGCCGTCCTAAGCGTCGGGGGCGGGGCGGGGCGGGGGGACAAACACTGGTACCCAGCCCGTGTCCGCGCGGCCCTAGTTATCCCGGCAGATGCAGGAAGTGAGATTCTGATGACGCGCTCGGCTGTGCAGGCGGGCGTGGGAGACGGCCCGCGCCGCACAGAAAGGCAGAAGATGAAGCATTATCGCCGCAAGAAAGGGGTCTGATTGGGCTGTCTGCGGAAGTCACACGCTGCTGCCGGGGCACCGCCAACCCCGTGTGTGGCAGGGCGGGCGGGCTCCCGCAGCAGCTCCCGCGGCAGCTTCCCGCCAAGGGCGCCTGCGGGGCGGGCCTCGGCGCCCCGCATCCCCCCGCCCCCAGCTGGGGTGGGCAGGGGTCCCCGGGCACCAGGGGGACCTGGGCCTTTCCGAGCACTCCAGGCGAGTGCTCCCCGGCCCGGAGGCGGAATGCTGGGGTGCTCGGAGCAGCCGCCCCTCGTGTCTGGGGAGAGGCGGACATCTGGGTCTCCCTGGGCGTCTCTCTACGCACCGTTATGCTGCTGTCCGTGGTTCCTCCAGGTTCAAACGCAGAAACCCGATCAGACTGGTGGGGGGCCCGCGGCTTGGGGCGATGCACTCCCCACCCCCACCCGTGGCGTCACGGTGTCTCTGGTTCTCTGGACCCCGTTTTCCTCCGCCGGCTCCGGCCCGGGCCAGCCCCCTTGCGCGAGGCCGAGGAAGGAACAGCCCGGCGGGCCAGCCCGGCCGCGAGCTCGCTTCCGCAGCAGGGGTGTCTCCACCCGAACCCCACTGTCGGCTCGGGCGCCGCCGCCTGTGGCCGCTGGGGTGCTGGGGTTCTTGTTAGGGCGACATGGAACTATCACTCCGCCCGGAGCCCTTCGGGGAGGCACGGGGCGGGAGGGAGGGCCACCGTGGCCAGACGCGGGGACCGGACACGCCGGCGATGACGGCGGGGAGGTGGCGGTGCGGCCCGTCGCCGACGGAGGGTCCGCACTGCGCGGATGGACACAGCGCTCCCTGCGCACCTGGCGCATCTCTGCGCCCAGAAGTCGGGGCGCGGCTGTCACAGGGTCTTGGTCCCTGTGACGCCCGGTTGGGGTGCGGTGGCCGACAGCGTCTCACCTCGGGTCCCTGACGCCCGCGGGCGCCGTCGGCCCCACGATCCACGCCCCGCACGACGCCCTGTCTTCGGTTCCTGGGTGTCTGAGAACCGCGCCGCGGCCCGGCCTGGGGCCGTCAGCCTGGGTCCATCGGCTTGGGACTGTCCCCAGAGACTCCTCTGCTGCCGCCCACGCTCTGTCCAGCCGCAGACCGGAGCCGCCCGCACAGCCCTCCGCGGTGTTTTTAAGAGAAAGATCTTAGGTGCGTTGTCGTCAACCCATTTGCGTGGAAATAAACATGAGTTTCCTCAGCGTCTCAACGGAGCGAGCAGAGGGGCCCCGAGGTCGCTTCCCGCAGCACCGGCCCCGAAAGCCCTTGGTGCCTCTCCCGAAGCCAGTCACGTGTGGAGGTGGCTGGGGGGTGCCCACAGGAGCGCCCCCCCCCACTTCGCCGCTGATTGCATTTCTATTTTGTAGTTCTCAGCCCCATGCCCACCTCACCAGCCAGGACACCCGCCCACGGTGCCCCCTGCCCCCGGGGACCGCACTCTGACCCCTGCCAGGCTGGCCGGCTCCCCTGCTCCGCCCTCCCTGCGGCCAGAGAAGGTTCCTGGCGTGATTTCGGTCGTCTTAGATTTAGCGACACTTGTGTTGTGGCCTCACACGTGGTCTCTTCTGGAAAGTGTCCCGTGTGCACTCGGGAAGAACGTGCATTCCGCTGCTTTGGGGCGAAACGCTCGGAAAGGACCAGTTACAGCTGCCCGCGGGTTCTCCAGCTGTGAGAGCCTTGGGGTGGGGGGGGCGCGGCCTGTGAGGTGGGCGGGGCGGGGACCCAGGGCGTCACCGGGGCAAAGCCAGCAGGTTTCGCCTGGAGGAGGCAGAGTCGGGTTTTGGGTCAGTGCTGAACCCGTGGCTTCCTGTAGAAGCCTCAGATCGCAGCCGCTGCCCACCTGGGGCCCACAGACACCCGAAATTCTTGGGGCGTGGCTTGTGGCCCACCTCGGAAATTCTCTTCTGGGGTGCATGGGCCGTGCGCGGACGCAGGAGCTGAGGACTGTTGAATTCATGGCCCAGGGAAGGGTGCCAGGTGGCGCTTGCTGCCCAGCGGCGGCCCCCCCAGGGCGATCTGTGGGTTGAGGGGGCGGGGTCCCAGAGAGTGGGGGCGGAGCGGCCACTCTCACCGGCCAATGCGGATGCAGAATCGGCCGCGCGGTGGGCGGGGGGCGGGCTCGGCACCGGCGAGATGCCGCGGGAGGTGGGCCTGGGCCTGATGAAGGACCCGGTCGCTGGCCCGCTGGCCCTTGCCGGGGCGCTGCACACCTCAGTCTTTCCCTGTGTGTCTCCTGCGCCCCCCAAGTTCCTGTCCCTCCACTGGCACCCGAGGTGAGTGTCTGCGAGCGAGCGAGTCTGTGAGCGGGCCCTTTAAGGAGATGTCTGGGTTTCCGGGTTCCTTCCGTCTCACCTGGATGGCCAGAGTTCCCACCGGTTTTTCCCCGTCAGAGCTTGTGGGGACTTCTCTTCCCAGGGCTGGAACCCTGGGCTGGGGAGCCCTGTGTGGGGCTGGGGCCCCTCGCTTTTCTAGGGAGGCCTCTGCCGCTGTGCTCTCCCTCCTGGTGCCCAGCCGCCAGGTGCAGGCGTGGGACCCGCCGGCTTTGTGTCTCCGCCCTCCTACTGAAACCGAAGACATCCGAATCCGGGGCTCCTGCTGCCTGCGCCGCTCAGCCAACAGACCCCCCCCCCCCAGGACCTGGGCTACTTAGAATAAGCGTCTCTCGTCAGAGCACCGGTGACCTGAGACCGCAGCAGGTTAATACCTGCCCTGCCTTCTCGGTCCCGCTGCGGGCATTTAAGGGAAAATCTGGGCATTTTTCAGGGGCTCCAAGCCCGCTCTGCGGGTGTCTGTTCAGCTTCACAGAGCCTCCCAGCTTCCTTCTGGCTACAGCAAAGATGGGAGCAGTCCGGAAAGAGCCCTAGGCCGTAAAGATGGTGATGAGCAAGCATTAGGACATAGTTACAAGTTTTGGGGCAATTTTCTGAGGCAGGAGACGTTCTGAGCTTGAGTCGGATTAGGAACAATGTATTGTCTGATTAAAGAAAGTCCAGCCAGTAAGAAAACCTGCTGTCCTCACGATTACGGACCCCAGACTCAGTTACTCTTATGTCCTAAGGCTTCATGATTAAAGAAGCAGGCAGACAGAGGATGTAGAGGGGTGTGAGTGAGTCACAATGCCCATATCTGGGCAAAACCAGCCCGAATCAGAGGGGAACATAACTATACTAAAGAAATGAAGTTTGTGTGTAGTTCTGAGCTCGAGGGTAGGAAGAGGTGGGGCTGGAGACACCGTGACGGGGGTCCTTGTATCAGAGCCTTCTTCCCTGCCAGTCTCGATGTGGCTTTTTCTTTATATCCTCAGATGTGTGTGTTATCATCGGCTAGACTTCAGGTGGTTCTTCGCAGGGACTGTTTTACAATTTGGTTGTGATTTTAATTCAGTCGTGGGAGGAGGGGAACCCCACTTCTCCTAGCCCTCCATCCTGACCAGAACCTGTCAGATACTTAGGAACGCAAAACGACAAGTATGATTTCTACCGTCTGCAAATTTTAGCTTGAATAAAATGTAAAAATATATAAGGAAAATATTTCCATTTTCCACATGGAAAAAGGTTTTACAGGAGGACACACGTCTCACACTCGGCTCTGTAGTGTGTCAAACGCATTTTCCCACAGATCAGGTGAAAGTGGTGGGAGTTGGAGCCATGTCACCACATCCGGGTCGGGACAGAAGTCAGACCACCACGGGATGATCCATGGTGAACTGCATGCACCGACTTTTGTGGATGTCGGGAGCCAGTTATCACGATTCTCTTTGTCAGGAGCGATGGAGAGGCGTTTAGTCTGTGAAGTTCTCGTTCTCGTCCTTCTCTCCTCTTCTACTTCTCGTGTATAATCATGTGCTTGAAGACACGAGTAGCCAACACACAGGAAGAGTTATTATCTAAGGGAACTAGATCTGTCTACAGCAAGGAAGTGACGAGAGCAATCGGGATGCAGCTGGGGCTCAAAAAAAAAAAAAAAAAAACCACCAGAACTAAGTATTAAAATCCTGCAGAGCAGTTTTATCTTTTTTTTGTTGTTGTTGTTGCATTTCCTTGTCTCTGCTTTGCGAGCTCTGTGTCCGCTTTGTCACTCCGCATATCTAATTTCTCCACAGGGATGTCAACGGTTTCTGTGACTAATATCTTAAAACGTTAGTCATTCCAAGACAAATGAACTAGATTTCCTTCCCCCAAAGTATAACGTTTTATGGGAAGAGGTTTTCCTGCAGAGCTGTGCCCAGGCGCCATGGGTGTTGGGTCACATAAGGACAAACAGCTCCCACAAGAGGCGACGTGAAGGGAGGAGAGGTGAGGGGAAGTCTCCAGGAGACACTGTCCCCAGAGGGAATTGTGAAATAGACAGAACTACCTGCCCAGACTGCCCCTCTGAGGGCCAGAGTGTTGTGCAGAGGGCTTGCTGTGTGGGTAGCTGTCATGTGGCTTTCTGGAACCCGCTTCTGTGGAACTCACCCCTTTCCCTCTCACCCAGTTCATGTGCACTGGGTGTTGACCCCACTCCCTGTTCCAGGGGTGGTCACATGACTCAGATCCGATCAACCAGAACGTCGCGTTCCCCTAAGGCTCGTGGTTGGTTCAGGAATAAGCGTGTAATCAATTAGAACCAAAGGCATTGAATGAAATTATTTTGTTTTTGTTTTTGTTTTAGTATTGTTAAAAAAACAAAAACAAACAAACTCACATTAAATTCCTCTTCCTCCTCCCTGCAATGTCCCTTTAGATTTGACCCGAATGGCTTTTGACTTTGAGTTGCTGGCTGCCATCTGGCCACCATGTGGAATCTTGGGATGGAGCCCACACAGGGACAGGAGAGCTGTCAGATGTGGAAAGACTGGATTCTGGAGACGTTGCTGGGGTTCCCGGATCAAGGGGCCCCTGAAGCCATACGTCCCACTGAGTTTTCAGTTAATTGACCCCTAAAGAATTTTCAGCTATTTCAGTCATCGTAACTACCATACTTCTAACAATGATTCAACTTTTAAAAAAGAGATTCGTAATAATTCAACATACGTGGATTGAACTGCTACATGCCTGGCTTCGTGCATACGTTACCACATTGCATTCACACATTGCTTGTGTGCATTGTTTCATTTTACTTTTCAGTCCACGAAAGAATGGAGCTCAGAGAAGTCAGGCTCTTATATGTCCTCAACATCTAATTCCCTCCCCCATCCAAATGACGTTGCCATGAACATTTGCTATTTCCAGTCCACAGGAAGCCTCATTTTTTTTCTTCATTTTGTGCTATTTTTCAGGAAATGTCTCCTACACAGGATGAACCAGGCATCAGAGGATAAAATGCATGTGGGCGGGTTGGTGGTGAGCATCGAGCTTTCTCTGATCGTTGATTGGAACATGTCTATTTGTGTCTTGAACATAGTCCCAGCGGTTTATTAAAGCTATATGCAAAAGAGGCATGTTGGACAATCTGTCCCCTTCAAAGTCCCATCTCAAGAGATGTCCTCTTGACCAGGGCTGTGGATGCCATGGCTGTGCTGTCTCTAGATGCACCGTCCCCCCACCTTCCCCCCATTGGCAGAATCTAACGGGAAGTGGCTGGTAAGAAAGCCTAGAAATTTAATTTTTGGACTCGTGGCCCTACCATGAGGGGCAGAGCACGGAAAGGTGGGGATGGGGCAGAGTCCAGATGGGCAAGCACCCTGCATCCTGTCCCGCCCACCCCTCACTTTTCCTTCTGCGACCTCACTTCTCACTGTTGGTTCTCAGATTAGATTTTTCAGGGACCAGGCAACTCAAGTCCTCTTATTAAATAATCCTAAACCAGCCTATGCTCCCACTTCTTCACTCTCCTCATGCCTTATGTTTGTCATTTTGGTCATTTGCTTATTCTCTACAGTGTAATTTTATGAAGGAAAGCATGGAAGGGAACAGACCAACCTCTTTAGGAAAAGGAAGGAAGAGAGTTTCAGGTCAGTAAAAAAAAAAAAATCACAATTTTCTTCTGAGTCAGCGCCATGTCCTTTAACATTTTATGCCAGTTATCTATCAATTCAAGTAAAGTTTTATAAACCTTGACATGCCCTGAAAGCACTCTGTGTGTTTTATTGAATAAGGCATTGTCGACATTTCAATATTTCAGAGATGGAGGGATAAATGCACGTGATAAATGCGGACCTGTTTGGAGGGATAGAGACATGCAGAGTGATTTAGGGTCCTATGAAAGGCTTGTGGCTGCCAGGGCCCTGATTTTCCAGTGGGAATTCTGGTGCAGAGACACCGGGCAGAGCTTTGGTAAATCAAGGAAAACATAAAAACAGGGTGAACTCTGGAGAACGGTCACTGCAGAATACGATGTGGATTCTTCTGGGCAGAAGGAGCATACGAGACGGGGGAAGGTTAGGAATCACCAGGGTCAGTTGCTCTCAAACCCGGTAATGCCCGAGAGTCACTGAGGAAGACTTTTGAAATCAGAAACACAAGGGTTCCATCCATGGTGATTCTCATTTGCTAATTTTAGAGTGACATCCTGGAATCCGATTTTCAAAAAATTTGCTTCCTGGCAAATTAGAAAAAAATCTAAATCAAATAATTTTGAAACAAAGAGGTAGCAAACCTATTTACCTATATGCACAGCTCTACTTAAATTATTTACATGGATTGTTTTTAGGCAATAGGGAGTGGTGAGGACTGCGGTAAATTAGGAAGGGCATGTGTTCTAAAGGAGGCAATGATTTTTCAGTTGCAGCCAATGGTTGCCGAGTGGAAGAGACCAGGTTGGCTCAACTGTCCGATTTTTAAGAGAAGCTAGAACTTCTATGTGAATTCTCTTAGCTTTAAAATGTTGCAGGTATTTTTTTCCAACACAAGGGGGCCACATTGTATGGAACAAATAAAATATGTTTGTGAGCTGGATCCAGTCTTTTGGGTACATAGGTGTAGATAATGAGTATGTAAAAATTATCTGCTTGTGGGGGAAATGGTATTTGTGATGACGGTGATGATGATGGTGGTGTCGATGGTGATGGTGATGATGATGCGGGAGATGGTGATGATAGTGATGATGGTGATGATGATGGTGATGGTGATGATGATGGTGATGATGGTGATGATGATGGTGATGGTGATGATGATGGTGATGATGGTGATGATGATGGTGATGGTGATGATGATGGTGATGATAATTGTGATGATG
>PVKZ01009155.1:0-12203 GCA_004027375.1 Macroglossus sobrinus
GGGGGGAGTCGGGAGAGGGGGTCGGGGCAGGGAGAGAAGCCCGCCCCAAACCGAGGGGTGCGTGTGGGGTCTCGTCGCTGGTGACATCGTGGCAATAACCACAGCAACGAGTCGTGACTGATGGAGCCGGGAACAGAGTTGGTTTGCGAGGAAATCACTGATTCTGGATGAGGGAGAGAGAGGGTCAGTGGCGGAAGTGACCAGAATGTCCTCGGAGGGTTTAGAGCGTCCCTGAGTGTCCCGCACGCGCGGGTGGCGAGGGGTAAACGCTGCCCCCAACGCCTTGGTCCCCTTCCCAAGGCTCCCCGCTTCGAGCCGGTTCCAACTGGGCGGGCCTGGTCCGCTAGAACCGAGCCCGGGAGCCGGTGGGCAGCAAGCGGGCGCCCCGTTCTGCCGCCGCGAGCCCCCCACGCCCGGGGAGGAAGGGGTTAAGAGGCCCTGCATGCGAGCAGGGCCCGGCGCTACTGGGAAAGGATATGGGGTGGGTGGGGGGTGAGGGGAGAAATAACCAGTCTTTTTTTTTTTTTTCCTTCCCTCCCCGTCCTCCAGCCTCTGGACTTTATTGAATGTCATTGAAGAAAGTCCTGAATGCCGGATAAAGGGAGGCGCATTAAAGTGTGTGACAGCGGAGGATAAGCGCACACAAAGAGAACTCTGTCACACTTTGGGGCAAAATCCGTGGGCTTTTTACCAGGCCTCTTCGCTATGATTGAATTAAGTAATAGGAAAACATTTTCTTTCGGTTTAGAGCCGCTAGACAAAAACTTCAAAGCGCGCAACACTTTCTGACGTGCGAGCCCACAATGGATCCGGGCTTGTGCTGAAATGTTGAAACGGGTTGTTGCGCCCCTCGGCGCGCGGGAGACGCCGGGGGCGCGCGGGGGAGCAGCTTCGCCCGCGGTGGTGGTGTGCGCGGAGAGGCCGGGCGAGGGTGCGCCCTGAATCCGCCGCCCCGGGCCGCGCCGATGGGCTGGTTTCGGGGACGAAAGTCTGCGCGCCCCCCGACCCCCTGGGGGGCGGAGAGGGCCGGCCATGCGGGCAGCCGGGGATGGGGTGCCCGGCCAGGGGTGCCAGCTCGCCCCGGCGCCCTGCGCCCAGCCCCGCGGCTTCTGCCCGCCGCCGGCGTCCGGGGCGCTGCTCCCCGGGTGCGCGCGCTGGGGCGGGTCCCAGGCGCCCCCCACCCCTGCACCCCCGGCCCCCTGCGGCGGGTTTGGACTTCCCGCGCCTGAGCAAACGCCCCCTCACGCGGGGCGGCGTGGGGAGGAGGGCGGATTGGGCCTGACAGCGCGAGAGGGGGCCCCCCACCACCCCGCGGGCTCCTGGGGCACCCCGCCCTGCCCCCTGGAGCGGGTTTTCAAGTGTCCATCAGGGTAGGGTCCACGCGGACCAATTTCTGCCATCCCTGTGTTTTCTTCTCTTTTCAAGACGCCCCCTTTCCTGTGGGGAGAGAGAACGCGCCATTTTTTTTTCTTCTTTGACATTTTTGCAGCAAAAACTGTACAAATGATGGGGGCGCGGTGGGGGCGCACGGGGACGGGGGGGGGGAGGTCAGTGGGGTGCTCGCCCTCTTATCTCCTGCACAGAATTCTTTCAAACAGCACTTTCCTTCCCAGGGAGGCCCACGACCCTATTTGAAAAGGCAGCTCCTCTTCCTCACACTTCCCCGGCCTTAGAAACACCTGGAACTACTTCCTGTGTCGTCCACTCACTTATTTTCCTGTTCCCCACCCCCACGCCCCCCAACACACACCCACACCCACACCCATGCTCCGCCGAGGACTGGCCCGTTTGTCCATCTGTGCGTTGCTGTCCTGCCAGCTCAGAAAAGCTCCTGGCGCATAGCAGTGCTGGGGGTGCGCTGGCCGGATGCAGGAATGAATGAATGAATGAATGAATGAATGAATGAGACCTGACACGGGAGGGGGCATGGATGACAGGACGTCCTGCTTCGCCGGCTTTATGTACGAGACGCTCGGGAGCGAGGCGTGAGCTAAGTGATGTGGAGGGACCATCGGCGTCTCCCCCAGCCACCAGACCCTCGCCGGGGCCTGCATCTTTACGGGGACCGCATGTGGCATGTGTGTGTGTGTGTCGAGTGGGTGGCACCTCTGCGGGTCCCCAGCTCCCATGGGAGTCTCTTAGAGGCCACATGGTCCCCTTCGTGGCAGCCCTGGCATCTCTCTCTGCTGGAGCTGGACTGACCTGTTGGTAGCTCGAGGTTCAAGGTTGTCACCCGGGTCTTTTCGTGGTGTACGGGAAAGAGAAGGTCAGTTAGGGAGAGAGGAGGCGAGGCGTGGGTGCTGGAACTATCCACGGCCATTTGGTCATTGGAGAGAAAGGGACTGCGCCCTCACCAGGCCGATGGTGACTCAGGCAGGGACCCCAGGAGAGAGTCTGGGCAGCAGAGCAGACAGGCAGGCGAGCGCCCGGCCTGCCACAGCTGAGGGCTGCATTTGGGAGGTGCCCCCCCCCAAAAAAAAGGGGCTCGTTAAAAACCACACATTAGAAAGTGTTATTCGCGTTGAAGTTTTTGTCTATTACATAATTCAATCATAGTGAAGGGGCTTCGAAAAAAATGCCCACGGACTTGGCCCCAAAGGGTGCCAGCATTCCCGTTGTGTGTGTTTCTCTGCCGTCAGGACCTCCCTCCCAGACTTGGGGCAGAAGGTGCCCGCGGTGGGGGTCGGGGAGAGGTGTCTGGACATGGGGGAATGTAAGGGGGAGGGGAGAAAAGAATTATAGCTGCATCCCTGGGAACACCCAGATTACAAGACAAGAGTGGAGGGGAGGCTCCTGGCTATCCAGAGAAGTGTTTTCAGACCGTTCGATAATCTTTCCGAGAGAAGCTGCATGCTGGGAAAAAAAAAAAAAAATGGAGCAGAAAGATGGAAGGAACCAGGGCCCCGAGATCCCTGTTTCATGGGAGAGAAACATAAATATTGACCTTTTTGATTATTATCTGGATTTCCTATGGCGCGCCCTGTGTCGAATCGTAGCCAGTGTGGTCCCCAAGTCCTGATCCTTCCAGATAATAGGAGTCAGGCCACACGAAGGACTCGGTGGTGAACGCGAGTCATATTCTTTCCCGATAGGTTACACGCCCTTCAGGACAGGGCTAAACACCTCGTTCATACTGGCGTCACCAACCTCTCCCACAGCGCTCGGCACGTCACGGATGTTTGACGTTAGTGCCGATGGCAGGCAAGGAGCTGTCCTGTCTCTCTGCACCTGCGAAACGCATCACAGCCACTTCTCCAAAAGCATCCTGAGATCTCACAAGCTCTCGGCGCACCGGCTTCCTCACGGTCCGACTGGAATCCCAACCTCACCTCCCATGTGAGGGTGAAAGATAAAAGATAACGTGCACATAGCCCGAAGGTCGCCAGGTGTTCCGGCCAGGGCGTGCAGGTGAAGGCGACCGGCATCAACAGGTGAAGGCAATCCAATCAGGATCAGCAACCTGGAGCCTGGACCGGAACGTGGCAGGCCCTCTGGCCGCCCCTGCCCACCTGGCTTCCCAGAAGTCCTTCACGGGCTGCCATACAACGGCCCGCAGGCCGTTCTGTTAGCCGTCACCCCCTGTGACACTCGCCATGCGTGCCTCTCCGAGCGCTTCTCTCTTCTCTGTGTCCTGTTCCTTCCCGGGGGACAGGACGCAGGGATGTTGGCGACGCCCGTTCTTGGCATGGATCGTCCAGCCCCGAGCCTTTCACCCCGAAGCTGTTCCTTTCGTCTTCCTCCCTGACATCGCCGGAAGCGGAGGTGACATCTGTAGGGACGATGGTGTTTTTCTCCCTCTCGGAGACCTCGAAGAGGAGTGGGGACATTCAGCAAGGATTTTGGTAGGAAGCGTTTATCGAGAAGAAGACACGGAGAGTTTGAGGCGGACAGAACCCGTCTCAGCTCAGGGAGCTTTCCGCTGGCGCGGGAACCAGTCAGAACCAGTCCGAACTTCCTTGCCCGTGGCCGGAGCTGAGATGGCCACCAGGAGCCTTGGTGTGGAGACCGTCCTTCCCCGTGGCATCTGTCTTTCTCTGTGACAGCAGGAGCCTGCGGCTCGGAGATCAGCCAGGTGGCAGCATAAATCAATAAACCCACGGATGGCGAGACCCCTTTGGCTGTTGGGTCCTCCCCACAACACCCTCCTCGTTCCCCCGTTTTGACCCGAGGACACGCCCCCTCCCCCAGCCTCCCGTGTTTTGAAAGCTTTTGGCTCAAACACAAAGGCAGGCCACTGCAGGAGGGAGCGGAGGACTTATTTTAAGGTTGGAATTCTGTGGCACGTCGTACGGAGCAGGCCTGGGGAGTCTACGACCATCAGCCCCACCTCGGCCCCCAACTAACACAGCCGAGCTCCGGTTCTGTTCCTCAAAGAATTTGGGGGAGCAATTTCTCAGAGCCACGGGGAGCGGGAGATGGAGGACGACGCCCAGGTCCTCGTTACGTGTCGGGGGAGAGGAAGGGACGCGAGGAAGGGAGGGGCGTTCTTGGACCCAGCTCCCGCCAAGAGACCTCGCTCGATTCTTGCAGGGACGGCTCTGGAGTTCTCTTACAGTGCCCTGGACCCTGGCGGGGAGCTGAGTAGTTACACCCTCGGTGGCAGAGAGAAGCCGATGAACCCGGCCATTTCCAGGGCCACATTGTCTTGCAGTCGTGAAATGTCCCCACCATTTAGATAAGTCTCCTACTCCTCCTCGTAAACCCTACCTCTTAATTCTCACAGAGAGCGTTCGTTCACCTGTCATCACCCCCCGAGCGATCGTCACTGCGCACGGAACCGTTGGACCCCACAGAGAATGGGTGATCCGTGGGCCTGCTCTGAACAGGACCGCTCAGAGAGAGGCCCTGTGTCCAGCGAACAGTGCGGACGGAGCTGAGAATACACCGGATGGATCCCTCCGAAGAGTCACTTCCTTTCACTTCTCCCGCAGTGAAGTGAAGGCCGAGAGCACGGAGCCGTCCGCATCCTCTGAAACCTGAGGACTAAGCCGCGTGCCTCTGTCCCTTTCAGCCCCCTCCCGCCTTGCCTGGTCACTACGGCAGACGCAAACACTCCCCAAGCTGTCACTGCCCATCAGACGTCAGAGCACAGCTTGGGAACAAGCTGGGAGGTCTCTCCAACTTCCTGTCTGATCTTAGGACCTCTGGACCAGTCTCCCGACCCTGCAGGAAGGAAGCTCACTCCCGTGGTTGCACCTGGCAGTGACGCCAATGCATCACGCAGGTGACCCCGGGGTAGGGCGCAGACACCGCCTTGCCTGTCCCCACCCCGGCCTCAGATGTCATCCAGGGGGCAGCCGCTAAGATCACTCACTCCCGCTTGCCCATGTCTCTTTCTTGATTCTGTTATGGGAGCGAAAATCTGTGTCTCACTCAGTGCTGCGGGAAGTGGCTTCGTCCGCTGGCGACCCTTGTAGGGAAGAGCTGGCCTGTCCGTCGGGTGTACACAAGAGCTTCTGGAAGACGAGTGTGGAGACAGATGTGCCTGGGACTATTTCTGGGGGTGGCACTTGGTTTCTGAGAGAATAATTTCTAAAATATTTAAAAATCAAGTAGATTGCTAACCAAAAAAAGTACCTCAAACTGCCCTATCTGACTAATAAAATACAGATTTTATATTCTTAACTTTGTTAAAATACGCTGTAACGCCGTTTCACCACAGACCGTCTGAAGGGTGGAGACATCTCCGATATTTCTCAATTCTTTGCAGAGAGAGACTTAACAGGCTTGTAATACTTGGTTTAATTAAATCAAATTGGCCTGAATTGAGTGCTTATGATGTGCCAGGCACACGTACTGACTTATGTAATTCTCAATACAATGAACTGCAAGTTAGGAATTAAAAATGTGTATTTTGTTGGTCAGATATTACAGTTTGGGACTGGTGTGGGTTAGTCCTGTACTTGGCTGGAAATCCATATACTTGAGAGCCATATGAGGTAGGTATGATTGTTATTTCTAATCCATTGAATGAATATTCATTGAGTTCTTGCTTTGAGTAGGACAGCATAGTAGTTAAGAGAAGGGTGTCTGAAGACACCCTGGCTGTGACTTGAGCAAGTGGCTTAATTCGCTAAGCCTCAGTTGCCACACCTGTAAAATATGGAGCGCGATAATGGCCGCCTCGTACAGTTGAAATGAATTCAATGACTTCTAGGACTGTGTCTGTCACCCAGTAAGTAAGTACTTAATAAATGTTAGCTATCATTATACACACATATCATTGAAATGGGCAATTTCATGCAAATAACCAGAGCTCAGCCAGCTGCCTCGCACAGGAAGGGCAAACCCCCGTGCCGGACCCTGGGGAGAACCGCAGAGCAGCACGGTGCCGCTCGGGGCCCCGGCAGGGGACGAGTCAGAGGGGGTTCTGGGGGAGGTGCCTCCAGACATTATTCTCAGGACATGCAGCTCACCATCTGGGGGCAGGACAGGGTGCAGGGTCCGAGACGCTGAACCAAAAAGCTCGTTGCGAGTGGCTCCGTCAGCCGGAACCCCGCTTTGCAAGAGGGACCTCGAGACCACCTGCCTTGCCTTGCCTTGCCATCCCCCACGAGACGCTGCGGCTGCTGTGAGAACAGCCCTGTGACCGGAACATTCTTCTCCCGAGCCCAGCTGTCCTCCCTGATGCCGCCGAGGGTGGGACCAGCCCACGTGTGAACAGCTGAGACACTCCCTCCTGCCACAGAGAAATGAGAGAAAGATGTAGCCGGAATGAAAGAAAGAGCTCTCATAGGTGACGCTGCGGTTCTAACAAGTACGTCTTCCTTCTCTTCCAATAATTGCAGTAGCTAGAGATTCAAAAACCCTTTCTCTTGGGTGACTATGCGACGTTTGGTTGGGGAAAGAAAGAGAAAAATAATTATTTTTTCCCCTTTCCTATGTCTTTCTTGCTTTACTCTTCCTGTCTTCACTCTCCTCCTTTTTCCCTTGCCAACTAATCATTATCATCATCATCATCATCATCATCACCACCTTTACCATCATCAGAACCTTCTAGTGAAAAGCACTCGCGCTTTGGAGAACGACGAAGCTTAGCCTGTACTTAACTCTGGTCGCTTCAGGAAACAGAATCTACTCCAGCTGTTTTCAGCAGTCAAGGGAGGATGTTTTCATACAGGAAATCTGAAGTTTACAGAGCTCTTGGAAGGGATGGAGAAGTGGATTCTGGGCTGAGGCTTCAGGAAGTTCAAAGACGCCTAAGTAGCCCGCCACAGGCAAGAGAGAGGAGATAAAGCACGGCCGACCTCAAACACTCACGGTCACAGCTGTGATCTGGGGTTGGGGAGTCGCTATTTTTATATTTTCCTTTTGACACTACAAAGTGAGTGGCTGGCCCCCGGAATGCTGCTCTAGAAAACCCCGAATCTGCACAACCGTCCTTGCCCAGGAGCAACGAGAACATGGCATCGTTGGGAGACAGTTGTCCTCGAGTCTCCTGTGTCCGCACGGCTTGCAGAGGCGATGGCGGCGTTGTTCTAGACCACCTTTCCGAGGATGCTCGCGTCGCGGGTAGCCTCGGCCGCTGAGATGAGAAGGCTCTCCAGAGGCAAGGGTGGGCATGCCTACGACCCATTACGAAAGATCTGGGCTCTCTACGCTCAGGGTTTCTCGCCTTTAACGTAACCCACTGTGCGTGCAGGGGCCGCCCCGCCCTCTTCATGCTGCCCGGCGGGAGCCTGGAGCTTGAGAAACCAGCACAGGAAGATGTGGCTATTCTGGCGACTGCCGTGATGGTGAGTGAGCAAGGCCTCTGTCCCCGACCTCGTGTCGGAGACAGACTAACTCGTTCGCTCTCATGCAGAGCAAAGCCTCGGGCCACTCGCGGTTCTGATATGTGTCCCCTCCCTTCCGTCTTGCAAATATCGAACGGATACATCTAAGGGCTGGAACCTTCTGAGCAGCCGGGACCTTAGCTGCAAGGGAGTCTGAGACGTGTCAGTCTAACGTTCCGTTCTCTGCCAGACGGAAAAGCTCCCTATTCACCACACGTCCCTCCGGAGACGTGTCGCTAACTTGGGACTTATGATGATGGCAGTCGCTTGCTGGGCTCCCCCGTGATCTGGGAGCTGTGCTGGGCGGGGGACGTGAATTACCGTGAATGCTGACAACAGCCCTGCGAGGTAGACATTACTTCTCGTCCTTCTTTGTGGGAGATGCGGGGACTGCCCAGGGCCATCCGGCTCTGAGATCTGAGTCGCATCCAGACACGGGTCTGCCTGCCCCCCCAGCCCCCCGCCTGGCTCCGGCCGCCCCTCGAGGCCACTGTCACCGTGCGGCATGAGGTGGTCTGTGCCGTGCCGTTTGGGTGAGGGTTTTCTTTCCAAAGCCTTCAAAGAAGAGGTTCCGTCGTCCTGGGCTGGGCAGGAAAGGCCCCACCAAGGAGCAGGAGGCCGGATGTGGTCCCCTCGGGGAGGGAAGGGCTCTGATGAACGAGGTGACAGGGGATGGATGAGGTGGGAGAGGCGGCGAGGGCTGGAAGGACAGCGTGAGCAGGTACACGAAGGTATGTGTCGTGGACATGACCCGTTCTGTGGGGCTGGAGTGGTTAACGTGGGAGGGGGGGCTTGTCTCAAGGGCGTGCGTGGTGTGTAAAGCGTGTCACAACAGCTGATCCTACGGGGGTGGCGGGGACACCCCATTGCCACTTCTCGTCTCCCATTGCCTCCTTCTCCCCCCCGGACTCGTTTTTCAGCCCAGATAGTCCCCAGGGGCAGGAGCAGCCCGTGGCTTCTCCAAGCCGGAGGATGACGGGAGGGGAAGACGGCTCTGCCCGGCCGCTCGCCACAGCCCGTCCCCGGAGGCCGGGGAGACAGCCTCGCCCCCCGACGTCTCCGGAGCGGGACCGAGGAGGACGGCACCAGCACGCGGCTCAGGAGAGCACGGAGAGTAGCTCGCATTAGCAGACAATATTGCTTTGATTGCAGACAACACACATGAATTGAACTGATAAAGGAATCTTCCCATCAAAGCCAGAAATGAGTGGAAATTAAGTTAAACAAAGTGAGCGGGAGACAGACAGACAGGAGCCCGCGCGTCCTGGGTGCGTGCGGCCCGGCCGGCGCCGAGCGGCGGCGTCCCTGCCCATCAGCGAGCGCGCGGGCGATTAACAAGCACTCAGCGCGGACATTCATCCGGCAGGCGCCTGACAAAGCCCCACAATGGCGGGGAGAAGGGGCACCTCTCCTTGATGGGCGCATGTGAAATGCTCATTTGCTGCTCTTTGATGGATTTAAACGTCCAGGTATTCTCTCTCCATAGACGCTGATTCTGGAGGGGCCGCTGGGTTAAAAACAGGGTGGGGGGGGGGCTGGGGAGCCTCACGGCGTCGCCGTGGCGGGACATGCATTTGTCCTTGTCATCAAGGCGTCGATTGCAACGAGCCAGAGGCAACGGCGGTGTCACTTACTCTGCAGACGGGGTTAGAGACCGAATGCCAGCCTTTTCCTCCCCCCCGGTCTGGAAGTTCCAGAACGATCTGTTGGAAACCCGTTCTCAACTATTAGAATTCGCTTTGGACTCACTAAGGTTCGACCCGGGTCCGAGTTTTCTGAGGCAGGAGGCCGCACCGGACTGATTACGGCGGACCCCGGAGGCAGGAAGCTCATCCGCTCAGGGCCCCCAGATAACAAGGTGGGGTTCGGTCTGTCAGAGTGGCCTGTCCAGCGTCGGCCCCATCGGCCCCTTCCCTTGCTGTGACGCCCCCAGTGGCTGCAGCATCCCCCACCCCCGGGAATGCCGAACCCTCCCAGGCCTGCTCAGGTGGCCCCTAGGGAAGTGAGTGAGCGTCTGGAGGGCGGGCCATCTGTTTGGGGGCCGCTGTGCAATTTCCACCCACGAAGACGACTTTCGGAAGGGACCGCAGGGCACCAACACACGATTCAAGGCCTTGCCGGCCCCGCTCTCTCCGTGCAGGGCCTGGACAGCCGGTGGTGAGCGAGGCAGCCGGAAAGGGCCAAAGGAACCCCACGCTAACGGATGCCCTCTGGAGCGCACCCCTGTGAGTCAGGGATTCTGCCAGCTGCGAATGACCTAACAACGGTGTAAGCACAAAGGAAATTATTCTTTTTTCCCCTAAAAGCGATGGCAGCCACGTAGCAACACTCTCAGGGGGCCCAGGCTCTCCCTATCTTTCCTCCCAGCATCCTCAGCCTGTTGTCTGTGGTCTCCACGTGGTGCCTCGTGGTGGGCGGGGGCTGCTGCCGCGCCGCACCACGCACCACGTTCCAGGCAGGGAACGGCAGGATGGAGACAAACAAAGGGGGCGGGCCACTGGCTGTTCATCAGGGGCCAGAGCTTCCTGGAGCTGCAGCCTGCAGGTTTCTTACAGGAAGGGAGCCAGGAGAAGGGGACAGCAGTGGGGACTGGGCCGGCCACCCCACGCTGTCTACCAGGAAAGCAAGGCAGAGTCCCCCGACGTTGGAGCAGGCCCACGCTGGTGGAGGAAAGAGGCAGTTAGTTACGGGGAGCGCAGAAAAGCCAACGCCAGACGCCACGTGCTGGTGGGGCCTCCCTCGTCCGGGTCGGGGGGAGGCGGTGCCTGCGTGAGAGTCTGACACCCTCAGCCAAGGGGCACCGAGACCAACAGGAGGAGTCCGGAGAGCAGGCGACATGGGCCCGCGGAGGGACGGCCGAGGTCGTTTGCCAGGCCAGAGTGAGATCGGCCCTGGTCGTCACCCCGTCCCCGACCCCCGTGCCAGATCAGTGTCGCCTGCCCCGTTACCCAGGTGACCATCAGTGTCCCCTACCCCGCGACCCAGGTGACCAGCACTCCCCGCGACAGCACGGGCAGCCCGCGGTGAGCGGCCTCCGCAGGCCCCGAGATGCGGTGGGCCTGGCTCTTCCCACTTCACACAGAAGGATACTGAGGCCCAGAGGCTCCACTGCCAGCTCAGTCCCCTGGCGGTCCCTGTTGTCCTCAGTCACCGCCCTTTCATGGGACAGCTGCTCCAAGGGGCACGGGACAGGACTCTTTCTTCCTCTGCACTCCTTACTCGTCTCACTCTTTCAAACACAGGCAGCAGGTAGGTACCTGCTGGGTGTCAGGTCCCGCCTGGCTCTGAGGGTTCCAAGGTGACACCAGACGGCCTCAGGCCTCCAGGGGCTGTCACCCCTCAGACGTCACTGCAAGAGAAAGTCACAGATGCCGAGTTCACGTGCACTTGATGCCCTGCGGGGCAGATGACACGCTGAGTCTCTTAGAAATAGTTCCAAATGGGCGGAAATAATAAACAGAATAGAAAAATATTATTCTAGGGCTAGGGAATCAGACTGTAAAAAATACGAAAAAGGGCCTATATGCGATCCATATGTTTTTCCTTCACATTATTTCCAAACAGAAGTAGGATCACACTGTCTCAATTCTTTTTGTTGTTTCTTTCATTGACTTAATAATGTTCGTGATGGGTTCATGAAAGCATTCTCTTTTAGTTTGTAGCATATCCCTTAATTTCTTCTTTATGAGATCTATTTCATAAACGCATTCTTTTGTAGGAAAGTTCGGCTGAGAGCAGATGAAGTTGCAATTCCTTTCGATTGCCACGCCCAACCCCTAAAAACCGAATTTCCAGATCCAAAGATACTTCCATTTTAAGGCATTTGATTCGTATCTCTTCCCAGAAAGTGGCAGCGTCACACTCCTATTGTCTCCATATGCATACTGATAGCTATTGTTTCTTCAGCTTTATTAATATTTATGTAGATTTTAGATTTCTTTGGTTACCGAACTGGTTAAAATCTTTGTGTGTCTCCTGCTAATTCTTTTTTTCTTCCCTTATTACAGATATCAACCCTTTAGAGATTAAAAAACTTGAAGCATTTGTTGCAAGTAGTATTCCCTACTTTGACTTGCACTATACTATTTTATGAAATAAAAAGAAGTCAATTATTTTATATATATATATATATATAAAATTATTTATATATAATATATAATTACATATATATATATATATATATATATATATATATATATATATGAACAGAAATGCAGAACGCAGACTGTGGAAGTCCCCTCCATGCAAGGATGGAGGTGAGGTGAGGTGTCCTTCCCACCCCCTCTTCCCCTTTTCGTCCTTATGCTGACGTCACGGTCATCTTGGTGTCCCGTGTCAACGTTATGCCTCGCGGAGCAGTTGCTTTTAGCAGACCCAGAGTGAAGACGAGAGCACGTGTGAGTTGCCGGAACTGGGGGGGGGGGGGGG
>PVKZ01009157.1:0-12220 GCA_004027375.1 Macroglossus sobrinus
CCCCCGCCCCCGACTCGGCAAACTAAAACAGGAGGTGAGTTTATCAGCCACAAATTGCTCAAGGACCTTATTCATCTTGTGCAGTAATTAAATAGAAGCTGTTTGGAAATATGATTATAGATTGGCCCATCAAAGCAAATTAAATCTTTGAAGAGTAATGACTTAATTAGCTTCCAGATTCTGCCATTAAAAAATATCCGAATGCCCAGTTGTCCCCAATCCGGGGGACGCTGGGGCCCCGGGCTGTGAAAGGCATGGAAGGGTCATTGGCATCAGGCGGGGGGGAGATTCTGAGAGGCGGAGGGGACACGGGGGTGGAGGGGCCACCAGGATTGACCTGGCTGGCTACACGTCGGTTCCTTATTCATCATCTCACAGAGCCTTCTGCTTAATCGACATTTGTGTGCAAACCGTCCGCCTTGGGACATCTGGGCTCAAGATCCTGGCGGGGCCGCACCCCCCACCCCCGCACGCCCCCCTCCTCTCCCAGCCCCCGCTCTTGGCCGCTTTTCTTTCTTAACGCCGACGGGGGACGTCTGTCTCCCATTTCCTCAGGACAAAGCCTGTCTCACCCCAGCCCTGCTCACGTCCTCCGTTTTCCTGCTGACCTGGGAGATAAGGTGGATGAGGTTCTGGAAGGTTCTGGAATGTGCGGGGATGATCCAGGCCCTGCCTCTGTCTGAGTGAGCTTTGACTCTATAGCATGAGCACCCATGCATGGCCTTGGGCTCCCGTCCGCTCAGCTTCCTGAGGGTGGGGCTCACCCAGCAAGGGTGCTCCTGGCTGTCACCCCTCAGCAGCAGCACCCACATTTTCCCGCGGGGAAGCGCCCTCCACTCTCCGCCCTTGTGGATTGCTCTGGTTAACCCCGCCCCCCGGCCCAAGGATGGACACGTGATCCAGGCCTGGCCAATCAGAACGCTTGATTCCCTTGGCCGATGTGATTGGCCTAAGCCGGCCGCATCAGACACTAAGCAGAGCCAGGTGCGCTTGTTTTAGTGGGGTGCAGGGCGAGAACTTGGGGTCTTGCTGCTGAGGGGTGAGGCTCGCTGAGGATGCTTGGCCGGGAGGAGAGCCGAGCCCCGCCCCAGGGCAGGCTCAAGCCCTGGACCTCCCTAGACTTTCCGGTTACTCCTCTAGCCTTTCGGTTTTTGCTTTGGCGGGTTGGAGCTGGGATGCTGGTAGTTGCCGTGAAAATGCTCCGGCTATGCCAACTTCTCCCTTCTCAGCGCCCCGAACCCCAGGGGCCTGGTTGCCAGCATATTGCCAGATTCGTGGGTCTTGGGCCAAGGGCCACCCCCCAGTCTCTTCTCTCCCCAGGAGGGTGACAATTGGGGCCTCATCCCTACGGTCTCCTCAAAAGCAGATAGGACTTACTCTGCACCCCCTTAGAAGTGGATGTTAAGTAAGACCTTGTTAGAATTTTATTAGGGGAAACGCCCATTAGAAAAATGGGGACTCCCCCCCCACCAAGCCCATGGTGCAAAGCAGAGCTGCAGGGGAGGGAGGGGACGTCCTTGACAGAAAAGGCTGTGGACGTAAAAATGACAACGTAGGGCCAAGAAGGGGAAGCTGCGTGCCCGGCTCCAGGCTCGGAGACCGGCGGGCTGAGAGGCCTGGGCGGCCAGCTCTCAAGCTCAGCCGTGTCTGGCAGTCCTGGGGGTGGGGGGCAGCTGGCGGGGCAGGGTTCTGCAGGCGTCCTGCATGGCTCACTGCTTGCTCCCTGGGGGGCAGACAGGGTCAGGCGGGGCTGACTGGAGTGGCCAGCAGGGGCAGGAAGGCCCTGGGGACAGCGAGAGCAGGACCTCCAATGCACAGTCTCCTTCGTTACAATGCCAGATGAGCGAAGCCACGCGCGGAAGGGCATCGCGCTGGACACCTGTGGGGTCCTGCCACGTGCGGGTGTGGATGTGCGTGATCCTCACCCCAACCCAGCAGGAGGATGAGCGGCATGGTCCCCACGTCACAGCCAGGGAGGCTGACCGTCGACTCAAAGTCACGTGGCTGGCCAGAGGCGGAGCCCGGGAACGGGACCCCTGTTCCCACCTTCACTGCAGTGCGGGGCGTGTTAGTCCCAGGGCTGCTGCTCGTGCCCATCTGTTTCCGGAGACCCTCCTGCCCGCCCTGAGTCTCGGCTGCCTCACAGGAAGTGAGGGCGCTGGACTCGAGCAGGTTCTTGGGCAAGGGGTACCCCAGAACCACCCTGGGAACTTCTGAAAAACCCACCTGCGTCTCACTCCGTGAGTGGGGACCCCTGGGTAACAGTTTCAGGGAGAGTCTCGAGAACCCCCCAACCCAGAGGAGCATCCTCTAATTCTCCCCAAACCCCACATTCCTCCCCATGCCGCAGCTGGAGCGGAGAAGGCTTGATTTATTCATGATCATTACGGGCGAGCTCCACAGAGCTGTGGGGAGGATGGGCTGCAAGGCCAGGCTGCAAATGAAAACCAAACACATTCTAAATTATGAAATGCACAAAATGCCCCGGAAACCAGGCTCCTTCATTCAGATCCATCCAGAGATCTGGATGCTGTATCCTTGGCAACACAGTTTGAGAAAAACAAGTCTTCCTCCCTCCAGCCTCTGCTTTTGTCCTGGGATGGGGGGGGCAGCGCCTCTCATAAGCACCCTGTTTCCACAGCCCCTCCCGGTCAACCGTATGCTGGGCTATTATTTGTGGAGCGAGAACTTCGGAATTTGGGGAACCTTCTGGATACGAGCATGCAAAATGCAGACCCAAGAATCGCGTGGATGTACTTTTCCAGAACTGTTACACACCAATTCCCATTGCCCAGTTCCCTTAATCGTTTTGATAAATGGGGCCCGATGATTACATCTCCTTTCGCGGTGTCCAACAACAAAACCCCTCAGCCTGGGAGGTAAGACGGTCTCTCTGTCATCCCATTAGTCAAAGGCGACAAGCAACACGCTCAGGATGAATTTCGCTTTGCATTTCATTTACTCCGTATCGATTTTCATCCGTGCGATTTAAGCAATTACCTCCGAGCTAATTCTTAGTTAAAAGGGAGACGTTAAAAAGCCATACAGAGTAGACGTTAAGATCTTGGAGCTTCACGACGGATGGAGTCTTGGAGATTGGGTGTCGGTGAAGTGCTGGGAGCTGTGGGCGCCAAACAATGCATGAGGATAAGTCCACCGCCCACAGCCTCGGCTCCTGGATGCGGTGGGGATGGGCTCATCCTACCTGGCAGGTGGATATTCTGAAAGATTAAAGCGTTAAGTCTCCTGAGACAAGTTGCAGCTGGGGTTCTGGGTCTTCCCCGCCCCCACCCCGGGAGAGGTCATAGGTCACCAGCAATGTCTCCGGGTCTGCAGTGAAGAAAGCAAACTTGGTGTGGTTCCCCTCGGGCCTCATCCTGGGAGACTCGCCTCGTTCATTCCCTCTGCGGGTACTCACGGGCCCCTGCCCAGACCCTGGCCCCATGGTGGGCACTCGCTTTCGGACAGACAGGTCCCCCGGGGCTCTGTCCCCTGGGAGAAGTGTTGGGGGTGGGGGTGTGGATGGCTCCAGGGAAGGCAGCTTTGATGCCTAGAGAAGAATAAAGGTGAAAGGATACGGAAACTGATCAGCTCACAGGGAAAGAAGAGCAGGCAGACGTGGCAAGGCCACCCAGTGGCCCCTGTCGAGGGACTCGACCTCCAGGGGTGTGGCCGTCCCACCCTGCCAGGACACCACACCCCGTCACTGCACTCGTGGACGGAACGGGTCCAGGATGCGTAGGCTACAAAATAATGGCCGGCAGAGTGACGGACGCAGGAGGGAGAGAGGGGAGAGAGCTTGGCGTGCATGACGGGGACTCCAGGTGCCACCTAGCAAGTAAGCAGGGGAGGCCGTCACTTGGCCCCTGCTGGGCCACATACGCTCGGGCCCCGGCCTGGGGGACACTTTTGCACGCAGAGACGGGGAGCCCGTGCCGGGCGTGCTGGGCGTGCTGGGCTCATCGGTCGTGCGGCACGGTCTGCCCTGGGTTCAGACGCAGCCACACTGCTTCATCCTGCTCCGGCATGGTGAGTCGGCGGCCCTCGGCCTTGTCCCCAGCTTCCCGTATTTCAGATGCCACAGGGGAGGGCTCAGGGTCCTTCCTTCCACTGCAGTGGGATCTGGTGGCCACAGGGACGGGATGCTGGATCTCATGCTCTCCCCTCTCCTCCCCTCCCCTTCCTGCTGCCCTCCCCTGCCCCCGCACCCCACCCCGCAGTCTTGCTGTGAGCAGAGGCTGCAGCACCTCGGCCCGTGTGTGCTGTGTTTTCAGCGACCTCCACCCACGCACTGTCCTCTTCCCGGCGACACCGAGCTGACTTCACCTCGGCCGCGGTTGTGTTACAGCTTGTTCTGTGGCGCAGCCTGGCCACCCGGTGACCAGCGAAACAAGCCTCGCTCTGCCTGGGGTCTCAGCCCTGTGCATTTGTCACACGCACACCCCAGCTGGCGGAACTGCTTCCTGTCAGACATGGGAGGAAGCTGAGGCTCGGGGGCCGGGGGGGATGTTTGTAGAGGTGCCACGAGGGAGGGCCGCATGAACCCTGGGTGTCGAGTCCAAGGTCACCGTCTCTCGGAGGGAGAAGCTCGTGAATGCAGTCTGCACTGGGGTGTGCGACAGGCGGAAGGGGTCCTCCGGGTGGTGGACAAGCGTACGCCCGGGCGCGTGGGGGAGCTGCAGAGACGGGGCTGGGCAGGGGTGGGGGGGTCGGCGAGGAGGAGGCAGGATGGGAGCAAAGGCCTGTTCCCAAGGTCAGACGCTGACCTTGGTTCTCCAACATCATCATCTCTAAGGTGGTCCAGAGGCTTGGAAAGGGACCCTGCTGACCTGCAGCCCGTGCCACCTTCAGGGTTTCAAAGGCCACACTCGGGCCACCTGACCACAGCCCAGGCCCCAGGGAGTGGTGAGAGGGTGGACACCGGTCCCCTCCATCCCCCCAATGGGAGAGGCTTGTAACTCTGGCCCTGGCTTCTTGGTGGGGGTGGGGGCTGCTTTTCCCTGAGCAAGGAGAGTGTGTAGCCTCCTGGGTAGAACTTGGATTGTCCCTAGGGGTGTCCTTTTTTTTTTTTTTTTAAGTTTTTTGGAGTAACATTGGTAAATACAATTATATGATTTTCGGGTATACATAATAATTAGACATCTATATATTCTATTGTGTGACTACCACCCAAAGTCCAGGTTCCTTCAGCCGCCATATATTTGACCCCCTTCACCCTCCCTCAGCTCCCTTCGATTTGACCTCCTTGACCTTGTCTACCTCTTTAGGGGTGTCTTTGAGAAAGGGAAGGCGGGGTGTGGGGAATTCCCCTTACCAGGCCTTGTGTGCACAGGGGCCTCGGGCTGCAGGCTTTTCGCAGGCAGAAAAATCATTTGAAACCTGGGAAGAGTAATTTTTGGCTGTGAAATATGAAAAAAAAAATCGTGATCGATACGCGTTTAATTAAACATCTACAGAATGTCACGTGGTGGCCGCCGGTCAGCCAGCGGGGACGTGGTCTGACTCCCGTGCTCTTTGCCGCAAACGGCATTTAATGAGGGACACCGGGGTGCTCAGAGGTGCCCGCTGAGCTCCGTGTCGGTTTCCTGGGGCTCCCCTGACAGATTACCACGACCCGAACCCAGTGCCTTAAAACAGCAGGAATTTATTCTCTCGCTGTTCCAGAGACCGGAAGTCCAAGGTCAAGGTGCCGGCCAGGCCAGGCTCCCTCGCAGGCTCCGGGGACATCCCTTCCCTGCTTTTCCTGGCCTCTGGCGCTGGCCGGCCGTCCTGGCGTCCTTGGCTGGCGTCTGCACCCCTCCGATGTCCGCCTCTGTCGTCAGGTGGCCACGTTCTCTGCGAGCGCCTTCCGTGTCACCTCCCCTTCCTGTAGAGACACCAGTCACCGGGTGAACCTGACCCTGCTGGATGACACCCACAAAGACTCGTCCAGTCTGAGATTCCGGGCGGACGTGAATTTGGGGGGATGCTTAGTCAGCACTACAGTCTCCGAGGGAAGAGTGTCCGGGGCCAGGAGGGGCTGGAGTGGTCCTCAGGGGAGGGGAGGGGAGGAGCTGTCCCTCGAATCTCTGACACGGGGGGTAGGGACAGCCGTGACCTGGAGCCAGATCCCGCCTGGCTGGCCATCGCGCTGGCTGCCGGCAGCGGGAGGGGGCGGCATGGGGGGAGAGTGAGACAGGGAGGTGGTCGAGTGGTTCTGCAGGAGGGGACAGTGGGGACAGAGTGGGTCTGAGAGCGATGACGCACTAGTGTCGATGACAGCAACAACAGTCCACGTTTGTTGAGTATTTATTGTGGACCAGGCAACGCTCTGCGACCTTACAAGTTCTAAGTCATTGAATCCTCCCACCGCCTAGGAAGCGGGGACTGCTGTCCCCCCGTTTCATGGAGGAGGCTCAGAGAGAGGACCCCAGAACCCTGGCGGTCTGTCTCGGCGGCCGCACCCCCTCCTCACACCACACCACTGCTTCTCGGTGACTACAGAACGGGCGCAGGCCCATGGGGGCTCGGGAAAGGAGGGAACCCCGCCCCCCGAGATGGGGAGCGGTGGGAGGACTGCGTTTTGAGGGGGGGTCAGCGAGGGAAGAGGTCCATGTGGGACATGTCGAGGAGGAGAGGTCTGCGGGACAGGCTTGGGGACAACAGGGGCGTGGGACGGGCAGTGGCCAGGCCCGCGGTTAACAGAGAGTCTGCAGACCAGCAACGATCTGAGTGACACAGAACGGGGGGGCCCCTCCTCCCCCGCTGCCCGGACACAGCCCCCCTCCCCCTCAACAGTGAGCCCTCGCCCCCTCCTCCTCCCCGCTTTATTAAACTGCCTTGACGACACGCCCCCTCCCCCTCCCCCTCCCTCCACCGGTGTGGACCAGCGGGTGCGACTATTTTAGGATCCGCTTCATCCGCCCCTTGTTCTCCATCCGCATCCGCCGCTCGGCACAAGGTTTTCCATGGTCGGTTCGGGCGCTCAATCCGCTTTGCAGAAAAGTCAAGCACCGCCAAGGCCACGAGCGGGGCACGCGAGCTTTGTCTTTCGTCGCCAGGCCTCTCCCTCCGTGCGTGCGCACGTGCCTCGTTTCGCCCGGCTGCGAGCGGGGACCTCTGCACCCTGAATTCCGTGGAGAGCTGCAGCCCTGCCCACGGCACACAGGGCTCACCTTCTGGGTGGCCCGGGACAGACACCGGCCCACGTTCCCCTCAAAAGTGGCCATGGGTCTGTGGGACGCCAGTGCTCAGAGGGTCCCTCTCCTTTCTGTCCCTCCTCCTAGGATGTCCTGGGTGCACCTCAGAGCAGCCAGCGGGGCCTCCTGCGCCAGCCCGTGGAGACTCCGCCCTCTCAGCTTGCACGCCTGTGCTCTGCGGGCACTTTCTGATGTGACATCGCGTGTACAGCTGTAGATGCTGCGAGGTGGCTCTGGAGGGTTGACACTTTTACGGTCGCAGCTACGACACACGGCTCGAGGCTGCTGGCATTCTAAAACGGGGATAATCTTTGTCTTTGTGACCTGAGTTTTCTTTCTCGGTTCCACATGTTTTTCTTAAGTAGTCTGGGCTGCTTCCAAGTTGGAAGAGACTGAACCGGGCCTGTCACACTGGGCCACGGGCCTGGTGACCTGGCAAGCTGCCATGACTGGGGGGTAGGGTGAAAAAGGACCGGAAGGCATCCCACTGGGTGGCACCAGCTCAGAATCAAGCATGAGGGTGATTATTCACGGAGGTGGACTCAGTAGACTATAGCAATAAAAATCACAGTCACATACTCACTCTGTCCCCAACGCCGTCATTAATGCCTCATGTGTATTCATAATTAATTCTCCAACCATCTTCTGGTGACCCCCTTGTCTACGTCGGGGTCCTATGCAATCGTGCCCCTCCAAAAGCGGCCGAAGCCCTAATCCCCGGTACCCGTGACTGGGACCCCACTGGAGACAAGGCCACCGGGGTGGGCCCTAATCCGGCGTGACTGGTGTCTTTAGAAGAAGGGGAAGTGTGGGCACAGAGGGGAGATGACGTGAGGGTGCGGGGAGAAGACTGCCACCTGCCAGCTGTTGGGGTTGGGAATCTCCAGATGGCTTTCCCACAGGCCTGAGACTTCAGCGGAGGTGGCTGGAACAGCTGGGGGCTCCCTGGGCACCTCCCTCTCTTCAGCGTGGTCTCACCAGCAGGTTGGATCAGCTTCCAAGAGAGAAGCCTCCGAGAGCACAAGCCCTAATCTGCACCTGCCTTTTTAAGATTCTGCTTGTGTCGGCCTTGCTAATGTCCCATTGGCCAAAGCAGGTCACATGGCCAAGTCCAAGGTGATGATGGGAGGGGACCATACAACAATGTGAATGGTGCACGGGGGGTGTGTGGCCCATGGGGAGCCCCTGGGTGACAGTCCGCATACCAGCCGTGGGCCCATCTGTAGTGGAGGGAAAGAAAGAGACAGAATATTCTTTGACTAGACGTCCAATCCCATCTCCCCTCCCCTCCCGCCTCCGAAGGCAGGGTTCCAATGACCTCTGACTGAGACCTCTGCACGGTCCCAGTAACATCGGATAAGCAGGTCTGGGTCTGGGCTCCATGGGGACAACTCGGTGGAGCACGTCCAGAGTCCTTTAAAAATACCCCGATAAAGACGCTTTCCTGCCAGAACTAACCGAAGCTGGAATTTGGGGGGCACAGAAATATGCTCGATCAAGTTCTTAGGGGGAGCGAGTTTCCTGGGAGGTCAGGGCCTGAGGGGTGAACTTGGAGGTGATCGGCGTTAGCTCAGAATAATAGGAAGGAGAGTGGGGTGCTGCCTACATGGTGTATATGGTTAGGGTCCTGGGGCTGGGGCTGGGACTAAGGGGCTTGTCTCTCCCCAAAATAATCCTCTTCCCAAGCATGCTTGAGATTTCAGCAAGTGATAAATACATCTTCGAAGCGACTGGGCGGGGGCGAAGTCTGGAGCTCACCCACACGTTAGTGCTTCTCTCTCTTTTCACTTCACTTCATCCGCGCGAAGCCAGCATCCGGGTGAAACGGGAGCTTTGACTCACATATGGGACAGGCCTCCCCCAAACAAAGCCCACCTGTTTTCCAAGTCTGCCTCCGCCCCATCTTCACTGCCTTACTACGTCTTCATCACGGGGATTATATCTTGTCATTCTGGGAGATTTTTCTGGGAGGCACACTATGAGAATGCAGATGTCTATTTTTGACTTTATTGGACCAATTATCCATCCATCTATCCACCCACCCAACAGATATTTCCGGTTTATACCCTTTGAGGCCACTAGGCAGGGCACAGGGACCCCAGTGCGACTCCGATGCGGCCCCCACTCTTGGTGAACCCACTGTCCAGAGCACGTGTACGTACAGGTTGGTCTCGACTGTCTGTGGATGTTACATTCTGCCCGAGAACAGAGGACTCATGAGAGGCAGCTAAGGCAGGATGGCAGCTGGAAGGCAGGACTGTTGGGGGGGACCTGGTACCAGGATGGTCAGGTGAGTCTTCTCACTCGCGAGAGGCAGCAGGAACCACTGACCACACACAGGACTCTGCAGCCAGACCGCCTGGGTTCAAATCCACACTCCTCCACCAGCTGGGAGTGTCCCCCTGGGCAATTAATTTACTCTGCTCGAGACAGGCACCTGTCATCTCCCGAGGCAAAGCAGAGCCAGCAAGCCCTGAGCGTCAGCCAGCTTTGCTCTCAGAAGCCCCTTGAATAAGTGACAGGGAGAAACGTTGGGCCCTCCAGTCCTTGTCACTGTTATTGATGAGGGTGCCTGCCCAGCAGGTGGGGGTGGCCCCGCCACTCTGAAGCTGGGGACAGCTGCCTTTCCCTGCCTTTCCCTGGCATGGTCCAGGACCCGCCCACGTCATCTGCGTTTGAAATCCTTCTGAACTTGACAGGAAGGAACTCCCGTTACGTCATACGTCACGCTCCGGGATCGGACACAGTGGCTCGGAGGTGAGGTTTAGTCTGTGTCCTCAGCTCGAAAAGCTTTCATTTCCAAGCTTTACCGAGCACGGTGTCTTAATAACGACCCACCTACGACTACTGAACCAAGACTCATAAAAGTGATAGATATCGGAACATCGTACACAGATTGTCACTTTGGATTTACTGTCCCCCCCAACTTTTCCTGGCGAGGCACCCTAAGTTTACAGGGTGGGTCTTAATCCATCACTCTGTCTTTTGAAGCAGCGTGTAATCTCACGGCTGCTCTCCCTGGAACATGGCTTTTTCTGGAGGGGAGTTTGCAGGACCGATTCTTATCACTGGCAAGGCGTTAGAAACGCTGCGCTGGCTATAAGTCAGGGCCTTTATCGGGATGCTTGCAAAGTTGCTTTAAACACCGTTAAGTTTAGCACCTTTGATGCATCCTGGGAAATCGGACAGTAGGGAGGGTGACCGAGGTCCCTTTGAACTCCGGGGATGAGAGAACCGTCCCTTCGAGGGGATGATTGGGGGCTTTCTCCAACCTCGAAACGTTCGTCCGCCAAGACGACGGTTCAGAAGGAGCCAGATGAACCTTGAATACCAGCTCGGTCACTCACGCGCTGTGTGAGCTCTGGCGAGGCACACACCCTCTCTGAGCCTGGTCTCCACTTTTAAGATGGAGCTGGATTGCCTGCCTCCAAGGTCGTGGTGAGGTTTCCTGGGACCTGTCCTCTTGTCTCCACTTTGGACGTCCCGACCAGCACCCCCAGCTCACCGAGGAGGAAACTGAGGCCCCCACGCTGGGCGTGAGGGGTGCCTGCGTGCCAGGCAGGCGGGTGCCACCAGCCTGGGTTTATCATACTGATGCCCAGCTCCCGGCAGCCTCGCAAGGGACACAGCGAGACAGAGAGTGGACTTCGTGGCCACCTCGACGCTCAGAGCCCACCACAGACATCACATTTTGGGTCCAGAGCATAATCATCGTAAGAAAGCCTGGACAGGGGTTGTCTACCCCACCCCATGTATCATCTCCCTATCCTCCCTCTTCCCCTGCATTCACCTGCCACCCTTAAGGCTCCTACTATGCGCTAGGCCTATGCTGAGCATAACACAAATCAGACCCAGGTCCTGCTGCCCTCTGGCTGCTGGTCTCCTTGCTGTCTGCACACGCAGAAGGATGCTGACCCCAGAGCCTTTGCACTGGCTGCTCCGTCTACGGGATGCCTTTTATCCCAGAATCCCATGTGGCAAGGGGTGTCCAGTCCAGGGGAAGGCCAGTCTGGACACGGACCTTCCCAGGCTGGTCAGGACAGGGCTGGGGTCAGGGAAGGTGGAGGGGCTGGGAGCTCTCCTCCCTCTGCTCTCCTCCCCCCCAGATTCCCCCTCCCCTTTCCCCCTGCCCATCATGTTCTCCCAGAGCTTGTCCATGTGCACCTGCAGCTCCTTGTCATCTTTCTGGCGCCCCTGGTCCTCGGGGACCTGCTCATGCCACACCTCCTCTGGGAAGGGGTCTCCGGCAGAGCCCAGCGCAGCCCCCTCCCTCCGACCGTGCGTCCCGAGGTGACCTTGAGAATGGCTCCGTGAGCGGTGCTCTCTCACGCACCTGCTCCTGTTCACAGGAGCCCTGGGCGAGGACGACGCAGCGGGGGATGCTCGAGCACGGCCACCCTGCCCCTCGGCTGTTGGAAGAGGGGCCGCCTTGGCCCCAGAGCCCCTTCCAGAAGCCACACAGCTGAAATTCCGGGGGATAAATGGCTCCCAGCAAGACATTTGGGGACCATGCGTTTCCCAAGGAATTAGTCACTCTAAATGGCTTTATTTGGTTTTCCCTTAGAATAGTGCCTAAATTATTCCGCTGGGGAGGGCGAGGGAGGGGGCAGGAACAGGTTGCCGGGCCCTGCGACAGCCTGAAGGAGTCACGGGCGGAACCGCGCGGACATCTGTCTGGGGGTGGCCCGGTGTCGCTTGTGGGATGCCTGGATTCCTCCGAAGTTGGTAAAAGAAAAAAAACAAACCCGGGATGCGAGATGCAAAGGCACGACTTCGCACCAGGAGCGCGCCGGTCTCCCGCCCGCTCCGCAGCGGGAAGATGGGCCTGGGAGGCCGGCCGGGTCCTCCCCCACCTGAGGAGCGTCCCGGGCCCACTTCCGGCTCCTCTCTGCAGCGCCGCTGTCCCCCCGGCAGGTCCTGTCCACGCAGGAGCAGCTCCGGATGCCAGGACTTGCCCACGCCCCCTGACCTGCCCACGCCCCCCCTCGACCTGTCCACGCCCTCCACCCTGACCTGCCCCCTCCCGGATCTCCCCACGCCCC
>PVKZ01009158.1:0-12209 GCA_004027375.1 Macroglossus sobrinus
AAAGCCCACGTGACTTCACTTCGACGCGGGATCTAAGAAAACAGATGAACGAACCACAGCAAAAGGGCGAATTTGGCTGCGAAAGGACCGAATTGGCTGCAGAATAAACTGAGAACCCAGATGAGTCAATCACTAGTAAACACAGTCGTGATAAGGATTCTGAACCTCCACTTTGCTCGGGAGGGAGGGAGGGAGGGAGAGGAGGGGGAGGGGCTCGGGGCAGGGGCAGCACGGGTGACAGCAGCCGAGGGAGGCCGGTGCTCAGCCGGGGCTGTGACAAGTGTCGTCTTGATTCCAAAGAGCCAAGGTCGGTACGGGGTACAACACTGCCGTTAGCTCGCGCCCGCAGCTGGAAAGCTCAGGTGACAGGCTGGGAGAGCGAGGGATTGGGGGGGACACGGACGTGCACGCATGGTGAGTGTGCGGCGTCCACACCCCCCGCCCCCCACAGGCCGCCTGCAGGCCGTGTAGACGACATACATGGTGCTGGGCCTGGGTGTGAACGGTGGTCGGGCAGCTGCCCAGTTCCCACTGCCCGCTCCCCGCCTGGGCCGGGACTGGAAGCACCTCGCTCGCTTCAGTTCTGTGGGACGGGGACCCTCAGCTTGCCGTCTGTGGCCGTCCTGCTGCGTCCCAGCCGTGGCTGGGACCGGCACCCGTGCCGGCCGGCCACCCCGTGGTCATCCTCCAGGCTGGACACACGCGTCTGGTCTCCCGAGACTGTCCCCACCACACAGTCCCCGTGGGAACAGGGGTCTCTGCGTTTCTCTCTGCGGTCCACCGGGAGACGGGTGTATAGGCCGATGCCGAGATCCGATGGCAGCTTAAAAACTCCCATCGACCCGCTTTGCTTTCCCTGTAAAAGCAGCTGCCCAATTCGATCTGAGACACCGCGTCTACATTCACGAACGTGGGGAGCCTTCGGGGGCGGCCGGCAGCCGCCCTAGGACCGCGGAGCTGCCCGCCGCCCGCGTTGACTGTCCCTTAGAGAGCGTGGTCACACCTCTCGGCAGTGCCATGGACGCTGTCGTGGGGGAGGGGCCGGGATGAGGCAGGGCAGTGGACGCTCGTGCCCCAAGTCCGTGAAACGTCATCTCATTGTTTTTGAAGTCAGAGCCATTTTCGCTAATTATTAAACCACACCGCCAGTGTCCCCACCCCCCCCCCCCCGAAAGCGTCACAGCAGGCTGCTCTCGTCCGCGTCTGCTGTCTGGCGAGTGTGACCTGGGGAGGGGGGCTTAGAACACCCTGCTGGGCAGCCCGAGAGATGCCCCCCGCCTCGGCGCCGTCTGGGTGAAGCTGGGTTGTCTGGTCCGGTGCAGGGCTGGGGCCCGGGGCCCTTGGGGCCTGAGCGTGCTGGGGGTGTGGGTGACATTCGCGCCCAGGCAGCCAGCTCCTCGTCCACCAGGCCGTCCCTTCTCCCTGAGCGGACTCGGTGCCGTGTGCTCAGGCCACAGGTTGTCGGGTCACCGCTGGGTGGATTAGGACAGGGGTAGGATGGGGGGGTCGGGGGGCTGTGTCGGCCTGTCAGCCGGGATCTTGGTGGGGGTCGAGGACGCACGGACATAGAGGTAGCGAGGACACACGGACACAGCACACCGGGGCGGCCTCCCGCGCATGCCAGACGGGCCCAGTCTGTCCTGCCAACATCGTCACGGCCGGGCCAGCGCCGTCCCTCAGACGGCCGCGGGCTGCTCAGCCACTTCCGACTTGGGCGCGGGCTCGTGGGCCTGCCCCTCGCTTAGCGGACGGGCTGACACCAGGCCCGATGGGGAGCGGGCCCCCCAGGTTCCTCGTTAGCTCTGGGCCGAATCGAGTCACTCAGGTTTGGGGGCGGGGCATCCACTGGGCTCCCAGGTGAGATGGGCGTAAGGACCCAAGACGCGCGTGTGGGAGGTGTGCGGGGGATGGCGGCGGTGACCGCCTCTGCCGGTGCCCCGGAGTCCCCGCAGGCCTCCCGCTGAGGACACAAGCAGGAATGAACCGGCTGCGCCGTGGCCCTGCCCCGCCCCACCCCTCCGCGGGGCGCCGGGGGCTGGGCGGGAGCGCAGTGCGCGGTCAGTACGCGGGGCCGCGAGGGGCCGCGAGGAGACGTCGCTGTCGTCAGCCAGTCTCACTGGCACGTGCGACTGCACAGCAGCCAAGGCGCTTGCAGCCGAAGCCACTCCGGGGCACGCCCCCGGCGCGAGGCCCCGGCCGGAATTATGAAAGCACAGCCCTCCTCCGACGGTTCGCTTTGATCTCAGTCTCTATGGAAACTGGGTATTCAGATGTGTTAAGATATTTTTGTCTTTGGAGTTTTGCGTGTCTCGGAAATGGGGCACGTGTGCAGACAGGAAGCCTGGCACCCCGTGTGGTCTGAGGGACGTGGGCTGCAGGCTCAGGTGGCCGCGACCGGCTCCGGAAACGCAGAACCCAGAGTGGCCTCTGTGGAGTGGCGGGCCTGGGGAATGGCTGAGCCACGGGGACTCCGTGGACGGGGACGAGTCTGATGCTCACCTGCCCGGAGGGCGCGGAGTCCCTTCACAGAGCAGCGTCAGCCTGCGCGTGTGCGCGCGCGTGCGTGTGCGTGCAGATGTGTGCACGTGTGTGCGTGTGCATGTATGTATGTCTGTGCATGTGCATCTGTGTGTGCATGTGTGTATGTGTGTGCGTGCATGTGTGTCTGTACGTGCACATATGCATGTGCATATATGTGTGTGTGCGTGTGCATGTGTGAGTGTATGTGTGCATCAGTGCGTATGTCTGTGCGTCTGTGTCTGTGTATGTGCTTCTGTGCATGTGTGTGCATGCATTGTATGTGTGTGCATGCATGTCGGTGTGCACACGCGCGTGTGCATGTGTGTATATCGTGTCTGTGTACATGCTTCTGTGAGTGTGTGCATCTGTGCATGTGTATGTGAGTCTGTGTGTGTGCGTCTGTGTGTGTGTGCGTCTGTGTGTGTGTGCATATGCATGTGTGAGTGTGTGTATGTGCATCAGTGCGTATGTCTGTGCGTCTGTGTCTGTGTCTGTGCTTCTGTGCGTGTGTGTGCATGCATGTCGGTGTGCGCATGCGCGTGTGCATGTGTGTATATCATGTCTGTGTATGTGCTTCTGTGAGTGTGTGCGTCTGTGCATGTGTATGTGAGTCAGCGTGTGTATGTGAGTCTGTGTGTATGTACGTCTGTGCCTGTGGTGTGTGCATCTGTGCGTGTGTGTGAGTGAGTGTGCACATGTCAGCAGGGCACTTCCACCACGGTGTCATATTCGGCCTCGCAGCTGTCCCCTCTCCGGCGACCCGCATGGCACCTGAGGCTGGAGGGAGGCCTTCCTTCCTGCGCACACTTTTAGGGGTTCAGTCTACAACGGAAGCCCCTCTTGAGGGTGTTTGGAGGCCAGCGCGCTCCTGCCTTCAGGGCGGAAGCCCCGTGGAGCCGCGGGTGGTGGCGGGCGGTGGCGGGCGCGTCTCCCAGCCGGAAGGTGTCGCTGTCGCGGTGCTGGTGGGCGTGGGAAGCGGCGGGAAGGCGCCTGCTCCGTAGCGGGCGGCTGGTCTTCATTTCCAGGAAACAGATTTTCGCGCTGATGAGCCCCATTGCCTGGCCGGAAAGGAAACGTCCCCAGATGTGCACTGTGCTCTTTCCTTGTCACTTTTTCTCTGTGTGTTCAGTGGGGGTGGCTGAGTTACCTGTCCTGTGACCCAGCGCTCGGGGCAGCGCGTGTCCTGCGGAGGGCGGGGCAGACGCGCGGAGACCCTGCTGGGCTCGTCCGGAGCCGCCTCGCCCCTTTCACGCCCGGGGACCCGCAGCCGGACGTGCGGGGTTCCATCGCTGTGCATCTTGCGTTTCATCTGTAAGCGACCTTGACAGTGCTGGGGAGACGCCCTCCGTTAGGCAGCGGTGGGTCCTCCCGCCACTGACAGGGCGCGGTGTGCAGGAGCGCCCCCTCCCGCCAGCCCCCGGCACTGCAGCTGTGTCGCCCTCTCCCGGAGCGCGGGTGCCTCGCGGGGTGACGGTGCGGGCGCCCGCAGAGCGCCTTCCGGCCCGTCCCGCAGCTGTTCGCAGTCGACTTCGGTGCGTTTTGTTGCTTGCACATAAAGGGCTCTTGGGATTGTTACAATGTGGTCTCAAATGGCCAATGTAATGAAAACTGGTTTTTTTAAAATTACTACCAGAAGTGTCACTTTTTCGCAACACAGTAGCCTTTGAATTAAAAAAAAAAAAAAAAAGCAAGTGGCATCCAAGAAACAAACCACATTCGTATAAACGTGGGGCCAGCTGACGAATTGTCCCTTACGCTCGCGTGTGTGAGAATCGCCACGTTTGCGCACCTGTGCCCTCGCCGCCAGCCGGCTGTGGCTTGGTGAAGGTTGCGGCGATTAGGGTCGCTGTGCAGAGCTGCCGCCACCTCTGTGGGGGCGGGACGTGGGGACGGGGCGGGACGTGGGGACACAGCGGGCAGTGGCGGAGGTGGCCCCAGCCCGCGGGCCTCTCCCGGCCCTGGCATCGCCCCTCCCCCGACCTTCTGCCCTCCCGGCCTCCGCCTCCCACGGCCCGGTGGAAGAGTCCCATTTGGGGGCGAGTTGGAACATTTTTAAGCCTATTCAAGTAGGATAACTGTTAGGTTGGGCATTTTTGTGTATTTTCGTCCCGTTTTTTTTTCTTTGGCTTATTTACATGTTTTAAAGTAGACCTAAATCCGAGCCGTAGCCACACTCCACACGAACGGGCACCGGGGGGCGCCCGAGAGGACGGTTCTGGAGGAGCAGAGCCACGCGGCGGCGCCACGGCTGTGTGCGCGAGGCGTCCCCGCGCTGCGAGGCGTCCCCGCGAGGCCGGGGACCCGCACGCGCGCGCAGCCGTGTGCTCCAGCCCGTCAGTCTGTATGTAGCCTGTCACCAGAAACATAGGTTTGCACCCTTAATTAGCGGCGTAAAGACCCGTTCCGAATGCTAATAGGACAAGCCGATGGCAGCCGCTCGAAGCTTCTACGCTGATGAGACAGGTGGCTCCCTGCAAACGTGGTTCCGGCCGGCGTCGTTCTGAGACGCCGCGTCTGCTGCTGACCAAAAGTGGCACCTTCTTCCGTCCCTCTCTCGCCTCCTTCCCCCGCCACGGCGTCCGTTGCTCCGTGGTGAGCAGCCGGGGGTGGCGACCCGCCGCCCCCCTCCCCCGCTGTTCCCGCAGCCCCCGGGGCCCCGCCGCCCAGGGCCACCTCCAGGCACCCCGCTCCACCGGCCTCTGCCGGGCCTCGCTCTGGCTGGCTTCTCCGTGGCGCCCCGGCGCGTGGGCGGCCGTGGTGCGGGGTGACACGCGTCCCTCCTGCTCACCGCTCCGCTCACTCATCTTCGCGAGCCCCGCGCTTCCCCCGCCGGGCGGAGGCCGCTCTCGGAGCCACAGCACGTCCCCACGGTCGGGACAGAGCGGACCTGGTTCCTGTGACTGCAGGTGGAAGTCACTGTAACCCGCGTCGTCTCCTCCCCTGCATGACGTGGAAGCGGATGACGCGGCGGATGGAGACATGGCTCTGCCTCCGAGCAGCTGGCGCAGGGCAGACCTCGCGGCAGGTCGGGGGCCCTGCCATCCCCGAGAAGGGGACCTCGTCCGAGGCCCTCAGGGGGCGCATGAGGACGTCAGGGGGACACGTCCTGTGGCGCGTCACGTCGCCAGCAGGGTCGCGGGGCAGGGCCCAGACTGTGAGGCCGTGTGCGGTGGAAACGTGGTTTTGGTGGGGAGGACAGCAGGGGACAGGCGGTGGCAGCTCCAGCAGCAGGCCCGGCGGGGCGTCCCTGCGGGACAGGGCCTGCCACAGAGGCCGCAGCGCAACACCTGGCCCTGGAACGGACAGGGTCCCCCGCAGAGGCCGCCGGCAGGGGTCATTCCGCCCTGAACCCCAGATCCGGCCTGTGCGCCGACGCCGGGGTCCGCGCAGCGGGTCCTGGACATGAGGGACAGCGCCGCGGTGCCAGGGAAGTCGCAGCCCTGAGCCCTCCTGTGAGCTGCCGTCGCCGTCCCCTCCCCGCCGTGCACTCGGTGGCGGCAGAAACGTGTCCCTTCTGCGTGTGCGCGCATGTGCGCGTGGATGTGTGTGCGTGTGTGCGCGTGCGTGCGTGTGTTTACACCCAGGGGCGAACGCGGTGCGACAGCGAGGACCGCGTGGTGCGCGGAGTCCACGCCGGCCCCGCCCGCAGGCGCGATCCAGGCGCCGGCGCTGACCGCGGCCCCGCGCGCGTGGCGTCTGTAACGCGGGTGCGCCCCGCACTGGGCCCGCCCATCGATGCGGGGCGGGGCGCGCTACGTGGCCTGAGCGCACCATCCGGCTGGAGGGCCCCGCGCAGCAGCCGTGCGCCGAGGCGATGCGCAGGTGCGCGGGGCGCCCGGCGTCTGCGCGCGCTTCTGAAGGCGGGAGCGGGGGCGCGCATGCGGGGACCCCACGCGAGCTCCGGTGTGGGGGCCGCGGACTTCCACCGCCCCCCTCCTGCCCCCTCACCCATCCCTCGTCCGGTGCCCCCTCCGGCCTCCGCGCCGCTCCCCCTCCGGCCCCCGTGGGTTGACGGGAACCGGGCGCGCGCCCGCTGAGCGACGCTGGCGGGGTGCAGGCGGCTTCGGGGCTGCGCTGACGTGGCCCCCGGGGCCGGACGCGGCTCTCTGTGTCCCGTGTTACAGCAGGACGTGAACGTGGTGTTTGCCCCCAAACCCGCTCGCGGGTATCGGGGGCCGCGTCTCCGCGCGTGCAGCCCGGGCGTGTACGCGGGTTCATGGTTGTGTTTGTGTAACTGTTGACGCGGGGCGTGTGCACGCACGTGACGGCGCACGGAGGCTGGTCGCCCGTCCCTGCACGTGCGTCAGGTGCAGTGTCTGCGGCCCTCGCGGCGTCTGGGGGTCTGGGGGTCCGAGGGAGGTGGCGGTCAGCAGGGCAGCGTGTGGGCGCAGCGCGCTGCGCGCCGCCCGCCCGGGCCCCAGGGACGAGCAGCACGGAGGTGACCTGGCACGCTGAGCGTCGCGACCGAGGCTCCGACGTGCAGCTTCCTGGGCAGCAGGGGCGTCGTGGGGGGGGGTGTTGGGGTGCTCCCGGGGACCCCCGAGGGGAGTGGCCGGGCAGGGAACAGCGCAGCTTGAATTCTGACGCCCGCGGGTCTGGTAACCGCCGGGCGGAGGGGACGACCTCCCGGCCGCAGCGCCTGAGTGGACACCTGCCTGGGCGGTCACCGCTCTGTCCCTGCCGGACAACGCGCAGCTCTGAGCGGCGACCACTGAACAAACGCCCAGCGGCTCTGAACGTGGGCGAGGGGCGGGGCGGTGAAGACGCGCCTGACTCTCACTCTGTGTCTCTCTCCGCAGAGGAGGACGCCGGGGACCTGGTCCAGCCCGGCATCAGCTTCCCGGGGCCGGAGGACGAGGATCTAGGTAAGGTTCCAGCGACGCCCGGCCTGGCCATGTCACAGGCAGCTGTCACCCACCCGCCCGCCCGCCCGCTCGCAGGGCTGTGTGCGCGCCGGGGACCGGTGAACCTGCACAAGTGTCCAGGCGTGTGCTTGACCTCAGAGTCTCCTGACGGGACCCACGTAAAATGCGAAATGTTTAAAAAGTGTTAGTTTATAAAGGTGCGGGAAGCATGCGTCCTTAGCTCAGTGGCTGAACGTGGGGTGCGTGGTTCTGTCGAATCACTCCTGGTTTTCTTAGGGTGAGTACCTGGGAGAGGTGTTGTCGGGCCATAAGGTGGGTCTATTTTTAAATTTGGGGGGGAGGGGGCTCCATGCTGTTTTCCCGTCGTGGCTGCACCAGTTACAGTCCCATCAGCGGCCTCTGAGCGTCCCTGCTGTCCACGTCCTCGCCGTGTCCACACCCTCACTGCGTCCACGTCCTCGCTGTGTCCACGTCCTCGCCGCGTCCACGTCCTCGCCGTGTCCATGTCCTCGCCGCGTCCACGTCCTCGCCACCGCTTGCTGGTTTACTGATGGCGGCCGTTCCGCCAGGTGTGAGGTGACGTCTCATCGTGGTTCTCGTTCACATCTCTCTCATGATCAGTGACCTCGGCACCTTTTCGTGCGTCTGCCGGCCTGCTGTGTGTCCTCTTCGGGGAGGTGTCTGTTCAGGTTGTTTGTTTGTGGTTTGGGTGTTAAATGATACGAGTCCTTCATAAAATGTGGACACGAGCCCCTCATCAGATGCGTCACAGGTAAGTATCTCCTGGTCCCCTTTGCTGTGCGACGCCGCGTGTTCAAAATGCCGCAGAGGAGGAGAAGCCCCCACTTTCTCACGAAGAGAGGTCCGGGGAGGAAGTTGCTCTGTCTGCCACGCTTTGTCACCTGGCTCGCGGGAGGAAGGGTTTTCCTCATCCTCCTGAGCGTTAGGCTTGGGCCGCGGGAAAGAGCTGGGGTTTCCACACGTGCGTGAGGACTGGTCCGTCCGCCCAGAGGCGACCTGGTCAGTCAACTGCAAGTTGAATTTTTTTTAAAGGGCAGATTCAGTGATCAGAGAGCGTGAGGCATATATTATGTGCGACACAACACTGAGAAAAAGGATGCACTGTGTGATTTCAGACATAGCGGACTAGTAAAGTAATGCCCACCCACGTGTAGAGCCTGCTGTGGGGCGGGAACATCACCGTAAAAGTACTTCCACGCAGTAGGACAGGAGGTGGCGTGGTTTCGCGCCCGCACGCCGTTGAACTGCACGCACGTCTCGTAGCGATGGTGACATGCATCTCGTTTTAAAAGCGCTCCGTTTTGGAAATTTATATTTCGTGTGGCCTTTGATGAACATCCCAGGCCATCCTGGCGACGTGTAACTTGACAGTTTTCCTTATTTCCTTGAGGTGGTTTCTAGAAGTTTCCAGGAACAGTGGAAGCAGAGCTGTGCCGTTTCTGTCTGGACAGTAGCCGTGTCTTCCTTCGTGGCACGCTGAGCCCGACCCCAAACCCCCCACGCTCCCTCTGGGGTCCTCCTCCACCTCGGCACCCCCGCCGCCCGGGGGGGTTCAGGCCGCGTCGTGGAGGCCACCTTTCCCTGCGTGACACCCAGAGCAGAGCACTCGTCCCCGCCCACTGCAGGAAAGGAGGGTGCGGCCTCCAGGGAGGGTGACGGGCCAGTGAATGGAGGAATGGTCCAAAAGTCATCATAAAACTTTATTTTTCTACAAATTAAAATTCACTTTTTCAGTTGCTCCTATTTAATTTTTGTGGAAATTAGGGTATTGGGTGTTGTGTGTAATTTCTGGAATGCACACCCCAGCTTTTCTCCTAAATATCGGTTCTCCACGTGCACAGTATGGGGCCTGACTGCCGTCCGGCGAGTGGGCGCGCCCCGTCCCCATCCCTGTCCCCGTCCCCGTCCCCACCCAGTGAGCCGTCCACACAGTGTGCACATGTGCAAGCTCGACGCCAACACACGGAGTCCTCGTCCCATCGTTCAAAGCTGCTCCTCTCCAAACGGCACTTCCGCTGAGACCGGCGGCTTCTAAAGCGAGCACATGGCGGGTGCTGCACGAGGCGGAGAGTTCCCGGTGGGACAGGGCGTGGGCGGGAAGGAGCGGTGACGGACGTGTTTGCTGGTGGAAGACACACGCCATTGAATCGGCTTCTCCTCATTCAGGGAGTGACTTTGTGTCGTTTCATTGTCTGATGGTTTATATTTACGTGACACTGATTTTTAAACTACGGGTTACAACTCACTGGGCCATGAATTCGAATTAGAGTCACCGCCAACAAGTTTTTAAATGAAAAAAGGATCAGAGTGTGTAAAATGTACAGATTCAAAAATATCTAAGTACATCACACGTGAGAGTGGGCGCCGTTTAGAGAGACGTGGAGGGGTGTGTATGGGGGTGTGGTGTGTGTGCGTGTGTGGATTTGTGTGTGGTGTGCATGTGTGTGTTGTGTGTAGTGTGGTTTGTGGTGTAGGGGGCAGGGGTGTGCATGTGTATGTATGTGTGTCATATGGGGGAGTATGTGTTTTTGTGTTGTGTGTTGTGTGTGTGGTGTGTATGCACATGTTTGCATGGATGTGGTGTGTGCACATGTGTGTGATGTCTAGTTGCACATGTGTGCATGGATGTGTGTGGTGTGTGCATATGCGTGGCACGTGCACATGTATGCAGTGTCTGTGTATACACATTTGCATGGATGTGTGGTGTGTGCATGTGTATGAAGGCGTGATGCATGGTGTGTGCACATGTGTGTGGATATATGTGGTGTGTGCACGTGTGTGTGGCATGTGCATGCACACACGTTTGCATGGACGTGCAGTGTGTGGTGTGTATGGAGGTGTGCTGCATGGTGTGTGCACGTGTGTGTGGCATGTGCACATGTATACGTTGATGTGCAGTGTGTGGTGTGTATGGAGGTGTGCTGCATGGTGTGTGCACGTGTGTGTGGTGTGCGTGCACACATTTGCATGGACGTGCGGTGTGTGGTGTGTATGGAAGTGTGCTGCATGGTGTGTGCATGTGTGTGGTGTGTGCACGTGTGTGTGGTATGTGCATGCGCACACGTTTGCATAGACGTGCGGTGTGTGGTGTGTCTGGAGATGTGTGTGGTGTGTGCACGTGTGTGGTATGCACACACATGTTTGCATGGACATGCGGTATGTGCGTGTGTATGGAGGTGGGCTGCCTCGTGTGTGCACGTGTGTGGTGTGTGCACATGTGTGTGTTATGCGTGCACACGTTTGCATGGTGTGTACACATGTGTGTGTCTTGGGTTTCGGTGTAAAATGCGTCTTGCTCTGTGGAGCGCAGTGAGGAACCGCAGAAGCCATGGCAGGGTCGTGCTTTGCAGAGGCCGGTGGCAAGATGGGGTCGTGGCCTCCTGCAGTATCAGGGGTGCACCGTGGACGCCCAGCGGGCTCTGCAGGCGCCCCCGTTTTTGCTGGGGAACCGGTGAGCGGGGTAACGCCCCGTGAGCCGCACCGGGCGGGCACGGGCCCCGCGTCACACCTGGGGACACGGCCGGCGGACCCTGCTGCTCGCACGCATCCCAGTGGCTGGCAGGGCTGGGGACGGGGGCGGCTTTAAGTCCAGCGTCGGAGGACCCCGGACCCAAACCCACGGCCTCCCCGGGGCCTCCCTGTACCCGAGCGAGGCCAGCAGATCACGGCGACCTGCCACGGCACCCAGACGCCCGCCGAAGACTGTTCGTACTCGGCGGCCGCTCCGGCCCAGCCACGCTCCTCGCTGAACGTTCCGGAAGCTCCAGCGGCCCGCAGAAGCCCGAGAGCACGGCCAGCAGCTTCATTCTCTGCTGCTGCCCGCCCGTCCGTCTGGGGCCCTGAGACCGACCGTGTGGCTGTGATGACATTTGTCTCTGTCAGACCCCTAACCCGGCCTGACGTGAGCGTGCTGCCCCCCCCATACACGCACTGGCATCGGGGCCCAGGCTGGGGGCTGGGGGCAGAGGGGCGGCCCAGAGGTGCACGTCTCTGTGGCCAGAGCAGGACACATGTCACCGGCCCCGCGGTCTGCACACGCCCAGCGCTGTGTCTGGCGTGGCGGGTCCCCAGGACACAGTTCCTGAGCCCTGAAGCCAGGAGCAGGCTGGGCCTTCATGGGGCCCCCCTGCCAGAGCCAGCGGCCCCTTCCTCGGAGCCAGAAGGCAGCGTTTGTGGGATGCGTCACCCCAGATTCTCCGTGTCGTGGAATCACGTGAAGTTTGTCACCTCGCAGCACACGGCGCCGTGAGCACGCACTCCTGTGTCAGAAGCGAGCCCGGGGGCTGCGCTGTGGCCTGCGGCCATGACGGGCACGGGCAGGGCCGCCCCTGGTGACGGCGCAGGGACCCAGGGGCACCCGTGGGGACATCAGGAGTGACGGGACCGATGCGACCATGAGGCCAGGGGGGCCGCTGTGTGTCCGGCAGCCCAGGGGACACAGCCGGGCGCTGGGTGTCACGGCCCCGCGCCGTCACCCCACGGTGTACGGATGCACCCGTCGGGCACAGAAGTGCGTGTCCTGGAGCCCGACCAGGGGCGGCCGCTGCCCCCCGACGGCGTCCCGGCCGCAGCGAGGTCTGAGCACACACGACGTGTGCTCCTGGGAGTTTCTGTCTGGCTTGGAACAGTGTGCAGTCCGGGCGTGGCAGAGCGCGTGTCAGTGACACCGTGCTGAGCGCGGCGGGTCAGACGGGGCCACGTGGCTTCACGCCTCCGTGGGGTACAACCTGAGCAGGCGAACAAGCGAGGCAGACAGACACTAGCGTGTGGCACAGCGGGGGTGGTCGCGGGAGGAGTGGGGGG
>PVKZ01009159.1:0-12219 GCA_004027375.1 Macroglossus sobrinus
ACAGAGCTGGTGAGGCGGAGGGCCCGAGCTCGCCGTCTGCAAGCTGGAGGCCGGGAGGCCAGCGGTGCTGACCGCCCGCGGGTCCGAGGGCTGGGGCCCAGGGACACCAGGGGCCGGGCGGACCCAGGCCCCAGCTCGGCCGTTGGGGGCGAGGCCCCTCCTTCCTCCGCCTCCTGTTCTCTCGAAGGAGGCCACCCGCACCGGCCGGGCCACCGGCTTCCTCTGCCCACCCACCCAAGTGCTGACCCCTGCCCGGACCCCCTGCAGACACCCCCAGACACGCCGCCCAGCCCGCTGTGTGGCCTGGCAAATCCACACACGTGACCAACCGCCAGGGACCCCGATGGTGAATGAGGTTTGGAGAGTCCGTGACAGAGCCAGGGCTGGGGACAGGGCTGTGTCCTTCAGAGGTGACACATTGCAGTCACCGCCTTCTGTCACGGGAAAGGCCCCACATGACCAGCCGCCACCGGGCAGCGGGCAGCGTCCCTGTGTGGTGGTCGTGCTGCCTGGCACTCGAGACGTTAGAGCCCCATCTGTGACCTGGAGGTCCCCAGCCAGCCTGGGAGCCACAGACGGAGCCTCTGGTGCAGCGGAGGACACCACAAGGGGACGTGCCACACCGGCTTGGTGACGGAGCAGAGGGAGCCCAGCCCGCAGCACGGAGGCTCAACGACATCTGTTCACCCCCGGCAGCCTGGGCCACTGGGGCCTCTGAGTCCCACTGTCACCCCACCCCGGGCCCTCGGAGTCCCACTGTCACCCGCCGGGCCAAGGCGGTGCGATGGTTGCCAGCGGGGACCGTCCCACGGGGCTGCCACGGGCCGCCTGCCCCACCCTTTGGACCGGGGACAGCCCTGTCATCAGGGGCCAGCAGCAGGTGTGCTCTGGCTTCATCCCTGCTCGGGGCTGGGGCGTCCACGGCGAGCCCTTCTGTCCACACCTCAAAGGCCCTGCCCGGGGTCCCTTCCGTGGTGGTTTCGGGACAAGGGCGGCGTCTCGGCAGGCTCAGGCCACGGGGTCTCTGGGCTACTCCGTGGGGAGGCCACGCGTCCCCGTGGCGCTCTTGTCCCCCTCTGGGAGGAAGATGGACGCGAGGTCGCTGTCCTGGTCCGTGGCCGGGCTGCGGGGAGCCATCGGCTCGGTGGATCCGGGCGCCTGAGCGGAGCGGGAGCCTCGCGGCCTCCCCGGTTTCCGCGGGGCGACTCCCTCCCCCCCGAAGCTGCGTCCCGCCAGGAGCCGGCGCCCCGTGGACCTGGGCCTAGAGCAGCGGCCGTGGGCCAGCTCAGGAAGGCCACACGGGGCCGAGCGCGGTGGCCGGGGGCTGGGCCTGTGCCCGGACGTCCACCCGCGCAGAGAGCCCTCGGCGAGCCTCCATCAGGCCCCCGTCGCCGTTCCCGGGTTCAGCCACACTCCGCTCTTCAGGGCCCGGCTCCAGCCTCCCCCGAGCCCCGTCCCCTGCTGCGCGTGTCACAGCCAAGCACGTGCCACCGACGTCACTGCTGCCAGAGGGGAAACTGCCACCTGCTCTGGCTGCCACCAAAGTCACAGTTGCATCTGTCCCCGACCCTGGCGCGCTGACAGCCCCCGGGGAGGCGGGGGCGCCGGGCCCGGGGGCTCGCTCCGGCGTGAGGTGCACGCCAGCCGAGCGAGCGAGCGTGTGTGTGTGTGCGTGTGTGTGTGTGCGTGTGCGTGTGTGCGCGTGTGTGTGCGTGTGCAGCAGCCTGGGGACGAGTCGGAATAAATTAGCATGCTAACGACGGGACCAGCAAGGAACCATCTGGAACAAGGCACGTTGTCAGCGGAAGTGCCGAGTCGGTTCCAAAGCCATACTTAACGCTTCAGAGTCGCGGCTCTCCCCGCCCGCCCGCCAAGGTGCTTGGCGCCCTGCCAGCCGTGGGGCGGCCTCACGGTCCCCAGGCGGGCGGGGACCCAGGGCTCCCTCTGAGGCTGCAGGTCTCACCCGCACAGCAAGAGGGGCTTGGGTTGGGGGCCGTGGGAGTTGGCCTGCCCCGGCTTAGAGGGGGGCTGCTGGCCACGTGGGGCGGGGGCGGGGACCTCAGCGACCGCCCCCCAGAGCCCAGTCACACACGCATTCTCTCACATGCACACACACGTCCCCGTCCCTGACACGCTGTCACATGCACGCCTGACTCGAGCTGGCGTGTCGTCCTCACACCTGGAGCCCCTCAGCGGCGAGTGGCTGCTGGAGGACGCGGGGACACCCAGGGGGCTGCGTGCGAGAGAAACCCGCCCGGACCCTGACCCCACATGGTCTGCGACCCAGGCCGAGCACCCCAGCCCCACCAGCCTCGTCCGATGAGGACGGAGAACACGGCCCCCAGAGCTGTGACCGCACTCCGAGCCGGACACAGGGACGCTCACAGTGGCCGGGGCCTGCAGAGGGGGGCCAGGGTCAGGGACTTGTTTGTGGGGGGGCAGGGCAGAGGTCGTGTGTTCCCAGCTGCGCTGGAGCTGGTGCTGCAGTGCCAGCCCCTCGGAATCCTGAGGGGCGGCAGGGGGGAGGGGCTGGGGGGGAGGGCACGGGGGGCCAGAGCATGGGCAGGTGGACGGCTCCCCGAGACACAGCCGAGGGCGAGCAGGCAGGCGCCGCCCCCATCGGCCACGGGGGAAGGTGTGCCAGGTGCTGGCCCTCCCGAGCTGCAGAGTCTTCCCCACCCCATTGGGGCTGGTGACGTGTGGGACCAGGGCCCGTGGTCCACCGGGGTTCGTGGGGACAGGGGAGGGGAGTGGTTTGGGGGCCGCAGGGCTGGGGTGCATGGGCCTCGGCCTACTGTGCACAGGGCCCCCGGGAGCGTGGCAGGCAGGCCGGCCGACGTCCTGCTCTGTCTCAGCGTCCCTGGACAGCCCGGCCACCAGCGGCTGCATGCTGGCCACCTCTTCTCGGCTGCTCCGTGCAGGCGCTGGCCTCAGTGACGGGCCCTGGAGCTGGTGTCAGGCAGAGCCGTGGGAGGCCACCCCGCTGCTCACTCACCCCTGCCGATGGGTGGTGCGTCACTCCCTTGGACCACAAACGGTCCCTCAGATCAAGTCCCTCTGTCCCCTGTCCTGCTTTTGAACCTCACCTGGCATGACTTTCGCCCGCCCTCCTCCTGTTCACGTGTGGCAGGTGCGTGTGGCAGGTGCATGTGGCAGGTGCGTGTGGCAGGTGCGTGTGGCAGGTGCGTGTGGCAGGTGCGTGTGGCAGGTGCGTGTGGCAGGTGCGTCTGGCAGGTGCGTCTGGCGGACGCCCCGGGCTCTCTGCACCCCCATATGGCTCCCTCTAGGTAAGCCTTGCCCAACGGTGCACGCTCTGACTGTTTTCTTCAAACAGAGCGTTTGTTGTCACAACAGACACGTTGGCTGGCGCGTCTGTCATTTAGCATGCTCCGTCTTTGTGGTTCTCTCCCTTTGGCGTCGTGAGCTGTTGACTCCTGTTTTTTCCTAGGGGTTTGGAAGGCCGACTCCTTATTTGTGTTCTCTTGGTGGCAAAGTCTGACTTAGCAAAATATTTTCCAAACGGTTTCATGGAGACATAACTGACAGACGATCAAGCGCACACACCTCCAGTGCGGACGACTGGAGGCGCTTTGACACACGTCTACGTTCGTGGGACCATCGCCGGGGTCCAGAAAACGCGGGCATTTGTCACACGAGGGTCCTCCCGTCCCTTTGTGGTCTCTTTGCTTCCTCTCTCCTTCCCGCCCAACCCCTCCCCCCTCCCCCGGGGACAACGGAACTGCGTCCCTCCCGTCCCGTCTGCGTCCCGTCCCGGCCGCAGAGCGGTCTGCATTCTGGAACTCGAGGCGAACGGACTCGTAAACGGCTGCTCCCCTTCCTCGGCCTTCGTCCTCCGGAAGTCTTCCTCTCAGGAGGACTGTTCTGAGTCCTCCCTGGGGCCGCCCCTGTCCACAGCCCACGCGACGTTTCACGCCGTGGTACCCGCGGTGCCGTCCGTGGTGGGGACGGGGAGAGGGCTGCCGTCCCCTCCCGCTGTTGGTGGACGTTTCGGGTGCTCCCGGGTTTGGACTGTGACACATGAAACCGGTGTCAGCGTCACGTGGAGGCTTCTGCGTGGACACGGGTGTCTCTTTTCCTGAGGGGAACAGGAGTGGAACGGCCAGGCCACAGGGCAGGCGTGTGTGTGACCACTTAAGACCCCCCCGCCCCCCCCGTGCCAGCTGCGGCTGCCCCCCACCCCACACACACCCCAGGGCAGCCTCACCAGCCTCTCTCACGGGTCCTCAGTGGGATCTCGCCGTGGTTTTAATTTGAGTTTTCATAATAACAGATAACATTCAGAATCTTTTCATGCATTTATTCGCCACTTGAATGTCATCTTTGGGTTCAAGTGTCTGATCAAATCTCTCCCCTTCCCCCCTTTTTTTTGTTGGGTTGGGACAGATGGAAACAAGTCTTATATCTATTAAAAAATTGAATTAATAAAAACTTTTGCCACATGACAGAATGCGATGTCCTTTAGTGATGAGGACACCCGGCAGACTGGGGACGAAGGCGCTTTCTCGGCTGACGAAGGCCAGCGGCAGAAACCGTCCCACTGACGTCGTCGGAGTGGGCGACTGCGTGGAGGTCCCCGCGACCAGGGACAAGACGAGGGTGTCTGTCCCCTCTCCCCGTCCCTGCTGGGTCTCGTACCAGCAGCCCCAGGCGGGGCATCGGGCAAGAACAAGACACGAGGAGCGTCCGGATCGGAAAGGGAGCGATAAAACTGCTTTTATCCGCCGGCACGGCCATCTGTGCGCGACGTCTGCCGGGATCGGCAGGGCACCGTGACTCGGGAGTGCGTGAGCGCCGTGGAAGGGTGCGGGTACAGACACCAACCGGCTGCTGTCCACGTACCCACAGCAACCAGAAGCAGAAGTAAACAATGTCACGGATGATGGAAAAATAAACACAAACGCAGTTCTACGGGTAAACATGGTGACACGTAAGAAGGACCCGCCCACCGAGCACCGCGAAGCAGCGCGCGGATCAATCACGCCAGGCGCGGATCAATCACGCCAGGCGCGGATCAATCACGCCAGGCGCGGATCAATCACGCCAGGCACGCGGGGACGAGACCGTGTGTACGCCCAGCGCTCCATGCTTTAGAGACGCCCATCCTCCCCGAATCCATCTCTAGATCCGACGCAATCCCAATCAAAATCCCACAGGCCTTTTTCTGTAGGAATTGATGAGCTGATCCTAAAATTTCTGTGGATGTGCAGAGAACCGAGAATAGGCAAAACCACCCTCGGGGAGAAAAAGTCAGAGGGTTAACCCCGCTCGGAGCAGGCCCTGAGCCCCGAGCCCCGCGCAGACGCCATCGGGGTGCAGTGTGTGCCCCCCCTTTCCTCACCGCCCTTCACCGTGAATACTTCCTGTCCCCAGCCTGGAACCCGCCGTTCCTCCAAGGACCCGCCCCTCAGCTCTGGGGCCGCCCGAGCCACAGACCCCCGGGTGATGACCCGAGAATTACGCGGAAGGCCACGGGGCCGAGCTGACTTCAATAAGTACACGGCGGGGGAGCGGGGACCCCTCCCCGCAGGAGCCCAGACACTGCGTGCACTGGGGGGGTCCCCACCCTTCCGTGCGGGCTCACGGCGACCTCCTTCCAGAGCACAGCGTGGGAGGGACAACGGAGCCGCTTTCCAGGGGAGACTCTGATGGCACACCTGGGCCAGGTGAGAAGGCCGACGCCACAGCACACCTGGGCCAGGTGAGAAGGCCGACGCCACAGCACACCTGGGCCAGGTGAGAAGGTCAGCACCACAGCACACCTCGGCCAGGTGAGAAGGTTGACGCCAGAACACACCTGGGCCAGGTGAGAAGTGCGACACCAGAGCACACCTGGGCCAGGTGAGGAGGGCGACACCAGAGTACACCTGGGCCAGGTGAGAAGGTTGACGCCAGAACACACCTCAGCCAGGTGAGAAGGGCGACACCAGAGCACACCTGGGCCAGGTGAGAAGGGCGACACCAGAGCACACCTGGGCCAGGTGAGAAGGGCAACACCTCAGAGACGCGTCCGTGGGCAGCGTCCGCTCTGTCTCTGACTCCTGCCCGCAGCCCCCATGGGCAGGTGGTCCCCGGACATCGGACACCGTCCAGCCGAACCAAACACCCCTGAGGGGATGCCCGCCTGTCCAGGTCGTCAGTGTGGTTCGAGGCGCGCTGCGGTCACCGTCCCCTGTGACCGGGACGTCGTTCCCCGCCCGTCTGACACCACACGTGGGGGTCCCACTCAAGCAAAGCCTTCTGTTATTCGGGGCTCCGCAGACACCGTCGGGGGTCCCGGGGTTTAAGGCAGCCCGCCACCGACGCCTGGGGCCAGCGCCCGCCCCTCAGCGACGGGCTCGTCCCTGGGACCGTCCCTGCCTCAGCTGCCAACCACACGTCGGGGCCACCCGACCCCTGACCAAGCTGTGACACACGGGGGCCCCCACGATGCCCCTGGGTCTGATAACTCTCTAGATCCACTCACGGGGGGGCAGAGAAACTGGGGTGTTAGGGAGGGCGCAAGGTGACAGCCAGACGCGAGGCACCTGGGGCGGGGACCGACGGTCTTGAGTGCAGGAGCCTCTGTCCCATGGAGTTTGGGGTGCATTCACTCACCAGGACTTCCTGAACCCCGTCGTTCAGGGTTTTTATGAAGGTCCCAGTGCGTGGCAGGATTGACAAAATCACCTGCCCCAAGGTGTGGCTCACTCCTTGCCTGGTCCCCTCCCTGGAGGAGGGGTGGGGGGGGAAGCTCTCCGGGTGACAGCCCCCCACTCGGTGTGCCGGCCTCATTAGCACCCACTCCGGGGTTACGCTGAGCGAGGAGACACAGTCTCTCTTGTCACTGTACCAGGAAACGGAGGGCTTGGAGAAGCTCTGGGCCCGGAACCAGGGACGAGGACTAAAAATATACTTCTCGTCACATCACGATGTCACAGTGTCACGGCGAGGGGAGCCTGAGGCGACAGGACAGTCAGGGTGACGTGGAGTGCTGGGCGGGCTCCCGGGACAGAAAAGGCGGCAGGGAAGCGGAGGCCATCGAGATGGGGGCAGTTACAGCTCAGGCCGGTCCACGGTGGCAGGTGCACTGGGCCACGTCCCCCCTCCACGGGGCCCGTGGGACTCGTGTAGGGCTCGGCGCTGTCTTCTCAATCTCTCCGTCAACCCAGAACCTGCCGTCTGCTAAAAACGCTGTGAACGGCACCTGTGACCAGCGGGCGAACGTCCCCAGGGACGGGCCGACTGCGGGAGGTGTCGTACACGCAGTGTGAAGCCGCAGAAAGGTCCGCGTTTAGAATTCCCGCGTTCAGGAGCCGCCCATGTCTCGTTTACCACGGAGTCGAACCCTGGCGGACCCCGCCGTCCCCGCCTGGAAATTCCAGGAGGCGAAAGCCACCCTTGTCGCGCCTTCAGCCGAGAAGTCGCGTGTTCGGGGCGGGCAAGGGCCCCGTCCTCAGCGGGAATCCGGGGGGGGGGGTCGCGTGGCAGGGCCCCTCCCGGGCTGTGCGGGGCAAGTCCTGGAGACGCTGGTCCCCGAGGGGTGGGGCTGGACCCCGCTCCTTTGAAAACTAGGGGTTTGTTTTGATGAGAAAGGTGCACGCTCACCATAAAACCGTCGGGCAGCACAGAAGACGGGGGGGGGGCCGTCGGAAGCGCGCCCCGGGCTCGCTCGGCGTCGTGGGACAGCTCTGCGGGGACGGCGGGCGCGACCGGGTCGAGCCCGGGCCACGGGATCCTCACGCAGAAGCAGGAGCGCGACGCGCGACGCGCCACGTGTGTGCATCGAACAGAGACAAACAGAAGCGAGCCGGGGTGGGGGGAGAGGGAGGCTTCAGAGCAACACCTCGTCGCCGCACGCGGCAAAGGCACCCTGAGATCCGGCCGAACACGGCGGTGACAAGACGACCGCGGCGTGTCCGTCGCCCCAACGTCTCCCGTCGAGGCGTTAGCTTCTGGTTCCGGCCCTTGTGCTTCTCCGGCCTCCGGTGAACGTACCTTTCCCACCGCATCGAAGTCTGTGGCTCTGAGCTGCTGCTCCCCGCCTGGGGCTCCTGCGGCTGTCGGCGTCTAACTCGCAGGCGATCCCGCGCCCCTCCCAGCGGTGGTCGTCCTCCTCCGGCCCCCTTTCCGCCTGGACTCTGTCACCGTGCGCGTGTGGCTGACCGCGTGACGTCTGTCCAGCCCGACACACTCGTCGTCTTCTTCACAGACTTTTTATTTGGAAATAGTTGTGAGCTTACGAAACGTCGCTCACACAAAAATAGAACGAGGAGCGGCCATAAGCCCTTCGCCCCGGCTCGCCTGTTCTGTTCCGTTTGCTTTATCACGTGTGCGCACACACGCACACACACACGCATGCACGCATGCACAATGCACACAGACGTGTGCACACACGTACACGTGTGCACACATGCGCACACACATGCACGTGGACACACATGCACACACATGTGCGTGTGCACACACATACACGTGCATGCACATGCGCGCACACACGTGCACACACACGCATGCACGCGCGCGCACATGCACACAGACATGTGCACGCACGTACACGTGTGCATACATGCGCACACACATGCATATGCACACATGTGCACACACACTGCGTGCACACACACACGTGGACACACGTGCACACACACGTGTGTGCACACATACGCACACACGCGTGCACACACGTGCACCCACGCGTACACGTGTGCTCACACGCACTGTGTGCGTGCACACACACGTGCACACACAGTGCACACACATACGCACACACGCGCGCGCACACGCACGCGCACACATGCACACATGCACACACATACATGTACACATACGCACACGCACACACATGCACACACACATGCTCCAAGCTTTCGGGCGACCCGAGGCTGAGCCACGCACCTGGTGACCCGTCCAAACATGCCGCTGTCCCCCGGGGCGGGGGTCCCTCTCTCTCACCCCGCCATACCCGTTTGCTTCGTGAGCTCTCGGTAACGCGTGTCCGGCGCACACCTGTGCTCCGATTTCGTCCGTTGCTGTCACAGTTTCCTCTACAGCGCTTTCCCGTCTCAGCACAGAGCGCTTCTGGGAGCAGGTGTGGGGGACCCCGGGACCCCAGGGCCGTCCCGCCCAGCCCCGTGTTCCGGGGGGCCCGTAGTTCCCGTGTGGGAGCGAGCTTCCGTCCCCTTCACACGCAAACGTAGATCTGTCACTACGAAATCCTCGGGTGGTGCTTTTTGCCCTCAGAGCTTGGGGGCTTCTGTCTCCCACATGTAAACGGCGGTGCGTCCGACCACGGCCATCCCTCGGAAGCCTGACAGCATCAGCTGTCCCCGCCACACGTACGCACCCGCACACACACCCTTCCCGGAGAAGCGGGCGCGGGCCCCTTGGCCGGACGGAGACCTGGGCGTCCCCCTCCACCGCCCTCCGCCGGGGCCACGTCTGACGTTGCTGCTGGCCTGGGGCACCGGGGGAGGCAGGGCCAGGGCAGGGTGGGTGCGGCCGGGAGGCCGGTGCCGGGGCATGGGGTACGGGGGCTTCCACATGGGAGGGGAGCCCCACGGAGGGCGCCCTGCCCCCAGGGGAGGCTGCTGCCCCTCCCACTGGCTCTGAGGGGGCCTTGGTCCGCTTGGCTCCCCAGCGCCTGAGATGAGGAGACTGTCTTGGACTGCCCAGATGCGCCCCAAATCCCGTGATGAGTGTCCTCATAAGAAACACATGGCGGGACACACAGACGAGGGGCCCCGTGAAGATGGGGTCAGGGCTGGAGCCAGGGGGCCACCAGGGTCCCCTGGAGGCCGCAAGAGGCAGAGAGGACCCCCAGCCCCCCGCCTCCGCCAGGGCTGACACCTCTGTTTCGGCTTCCGGCCTCCGGGACGGGGAGAGGATGGCTGAGCTGTCTGGAGCCCCCCGTGGGGTCATGGGTCGCATGGGTCGCAGGACCCTGGGCAGCGGCCACAGCTCCTCACTCAGTCCACGGCTGGGGACTCGGTGGGGACGCAGCTGCCCCAGGGGCACGGGGTCTCCTAGTCCTGCCTTCTGGATTCCAGGGTGAGGGCTGCAGTGGGCCGTCTGGGAAGGTGCCCGGCCTGGGGTGGAGGTGGCCGTGTGTGCACGCCACGGCCACAGCCACAGCCACAGCCACAGCCACAGCCACAGCCACAGTCACAGCCACAGCGGAGGGACAGGGCCGCTCCGGCCCAGCTCCTGCCCGCCCCGCGTGGCTCTCACTGCAGCCGCCGCCTGAGAGCCTGAGACTTCTCGCTGACTTCCCAGCGTGTTTGTTTACTCTCCGAGGGACTCCGCAGCGCTGAACCAACAGCTTGAAGCCATGTGGGTGTTTTTGTTGTGGCTGTGGGCGCACAGCCTCATGCCAGCACAGCCCCCGGCCGGGGCGGGGCGGGGCGGGGTGGGGTGCGGGGTGCGGGGTGCGGGGTGCGGCTGAGCCGTCAGCTGGGGGCCTCCCCAGCAGGAGCGGCTCCTGGCAGGGTCACAGGGAGGAGCAACGGAGGTGCCAGCCCTGCCCCCGCAGCCTCCACCTAGGCAGGCCCTGGACCTCTGGGCCCCTCGAGCCTCAGTCAGAAGTGGGCCCCAGCCTCATCCGGGCCCCGCCTCCCAGGGGTACAGACGTACAAGGTGGTGGCAGGAGCAGGGGCCCGGGACATTGTCACCCCACGGGCCACAGCATGGGAGCCGACAGGACCTGCAAGCAGGCAGTGAGAGTCCCTCAGGTGCAGGACCACGGACACACCCGCCCCCCCCACCCAAGGGTGGTGCTCCCGTGGCCCCTGTGGCCTCAGGGTCAAGGTCAAGCCTCGGTGACCCTCCTCAAAGAGGATCAGAGAGCTGGCCTTATGAGAAAGTGATCTGGTGGCTGTGACCAAACCGGCGGTGTGGGGTCACTGGGGTGACACAGGACCCCATCCCAGGCCTCGGTTTTTACTGAGAGAGTTGGCCGGCCAGTCAGAAGACCCTGAAGACAATGGGACATGTGACCGACCACCAGAACCTCTGGGAATATGCAAATGACTGGCCAAATGAGTATGCAAATGATATGCAAGTGTACCTCCAGCCAATCGGCCAGGCCCATGCAAATGAGGGGTTGTGATGTCACGAGTCTCCACCCCAGCAGCCCTGCCGGGGCAGAGTTGGGGGTGGCCAGGATTCCATCACTGTGACCACTGGGAGCTCCCTTTTGTCATGTTTGGGTTCCCAGAGTCACCATCAGTTCCGAGCTGGTGTTGGGTAATCCCCAGCCGTGCTGGCAAATGGCTGTGGTCCCTTGGGACAGGTGTCTTTTTTGCAGGAAGTACCTCAAGGGGCCTTGGGGCGTGAGCTGACGTGGGTGTCCGGCCCGTGATCTGTCGTCGCGTCAAAACCTGTGCTGACTGATGTGACGTGGTGTCCTGGGTGGGATCCTGTACCAGAAAAGAGACTGAGAGAAAACGAAGGGGTCCGAATAAAGAGCGGACTCCCGTTAGTAACAGTGTGTCAACGTCTCCGTAACAATGTATCGACACTGGTCCATTAACTGTAACAAATGTCCCACATTCTCTACTACAGGGGACTGTGGGGCCTTGTGCTCCAGACAGGGTGGACGGTGGGCACACCCCAGGGAGCCTCCATCGTGACAGGGAGCCCCGCCCCAGGACACATGTGCAGGGCAGACACCCACCTGCACCGGGGCTGCCCCCCCCGGCCCCACCGCCAGAGACCAGGCCCCCGTGCAGGCAGAGGGGCTCACTCCCGCCAGGGAGAGCGCCCGTGTGGCGGCCACCCCAGCCCCACAATGCCGGCTCGGCCACGGCATCTGAGCCAGAGCCTGAAGGGCTTGGAGGCCAGAAGCATGCCCTCCTGTTGTTCGGAGGGGACACTGAGGCCCGTGGAGGAGAAGGGCCCTCACGTCTGTGAAGCCAAAAGCCTGGAATAGAGAAGAATGCAGATGAGCTCATTAAGCTGCAGGCTTGGGGTGGGGGTGCTGAAGACACACTAGCAATGCAAATAATAGTAATAATAATAATAATAATGACGACAATAATAATACTGACACCCCCAGAACTTGTTTTGCTTGACACCAAATTCTGAAATCCAGCTCCTTTTGGAGCAGTCTGGGTAACCCGTGGTTTTCCGGATTTTGCCACACGGCCCTGTGCCCGGGGCGTGCCTGGCGAGCAGCGGCAGGCGCCAGCGTGGGTCTGCTGAGCGAGCCAGTGCGTGAGCAAGTGG
>PVKZ01009160.1:0-12210 GCA_004027375.1 Macroglossus sobrinus
TACAGATTTAGTACAGGGGTGGGGATTCTTCTTCCTGCTGGAGAAAGAAAGGAAAATAACATTCAATAGCATCAGCCAGTTATGTTTTCTGTTTGCCATGTAAGTTCCCAAATTTTGTCCTTCATTTTTTTTATTTTGGCTCTCACTGTCTCTTTCCCCTCACAATCACACACACACACACACACACACACACACACACACACACACACACACAAAATATATATATATATATATATATAGTGTTAGAGAATAGGATTCATGGGTTGATCTATAATTTATCTATAATTTAAGATCTTACTGTGTTGGAAAGTTTAATACAAGCTGAAAAAAATATTAGAATTTTTCAAAATATGGAATTTGGAATGTGGTCTCCATAATACTTAACCCCTGTGCCTTTTATTACCATAAAATTAAGCTATTGCTTAACTTGGGTCTGGTTAGACAATTACAGATATTGGAGATTGAAATGGAGGCTACCAGTTACTTATTGTACTAAAACCTGGAGAATATGAGACCTATTAATGTAATTTTTCTGTTTAGTAAGAGCTATCTAAGATCCTTTTTTTTTTTTTTTGGTTAATTTCTCATTGTTCACCCTCATACCTAGGGAGACAATGTGGAAAAAATTCTGTACCTTTTGTATATATGGCTTATATGAACATAAATTATTTTTTAGAGAGTTCATGTAACCAAGTTGTCTTAGATAAGTATAAGAAACATATTTGTTATAATAATATAACATGATATAATACCTTGTTAGTTATAAAGACATTGAGTCTCTATTTGTCCCTTTAGGATCACTAAGTAGATTTGGGAATTAATGTAATTTAATAGTATATCTGAAGAATGGAAGGTAAGAGTCTGGCCATGTAAGTCTACTTGGTGAGATTGTAATAGGGGCATCTACAAATGGAAACTGCACTGCAGAGAGATATCCAGTATGGAGAGAAGCAAGCAAATCAAGACAATTCTATCAGGAAACACTACTCTGTAAATATCTATATCATCTCCTCCTTTTCCATTTTACTGACTTAAACACAACTAATTTAAATATATATTAAATTTAACCACAAATTTCTTTTCACAGACCTGCAGAAAAATGAGAAATCATACAATAGTGACTGAATTCATTCTGCTGGGAATCCCTGAGACAGAGGGCCTAGAGATCATCCTGTTTTTCCTGTTCTTGTCACTGTATGTATGTACTCTACTGGGAAATGTGCTCATCCTTATAGCTATCGTCTCCTCCTTCAGACTTCACACTCCTATGTATTTTTTCTTGGGAAACCTCTCCATGTTTGACATGGGTTTCTCTTCAACAACTGCTCTCAAGATGCTGTTCTATCTTTCAGGGCATAGTCACAGTATCTCTTTTCAGGGCTGTGCTACCCAGCTCTTCTTCTACCATTTCCTTGGCTGTACTGAGTGTTTGCTGTACACGATTATGGCCTATGACCGTTTTGTTGCTATATGTCACCCTTTGAGATATACAGTCATCATGAGCCACAGGGTCTGCTCCATCTTGGCCACAGGGACCTGGATGTGTGGTTGCATCCATGCCATTATTCTAACTTCCCTCACCTTCCAGTTATCCTACTGTGGCTCTAACAAGGTGGACTACTACTTCTGTGACATACCTGCAGTCTTACCTCTAGCCTGTGGAGATACGTCCCTACCCCAGAAGGTGGGTTTTACAAATGTTGGTCTTTTGTCTCTCATTTGCTTTTTGTTTATCATTGTGTCCTATACTAGCATTGGGATCTCTATATCGAAAATTCGTTCAGCAGAGGGAAGACAAAGAGCATTCTCTACCTGCAGTGCACACATCACTGCAATTCTTTGTGCTTATGGGCCAGTAATCATCATCTACCTACAGCCCAATCCCAGTGCCTTGCTTGAGGCTTTAATTCAGATATTGAATAATCTTTTCACCCCTATGCTGAACCCACTGATCTATAGTCTGAGGAATAAGGATGTGAAGTCGGCCCTGAGGAATGTATTTCACAAGAGAGGATTGACTCTGGGGAGTAAATAAATGAGAAGCTCTAAAGCGCTGCTGGATAAAATTTGAATCTCCATTTCTTAGGACAAATTCTGACCTGCAGCTTCCAAGGTATGTTGAAATTAAGTGTACTCTGGACCTAGCTAAGTTTTAAAATACACATTTGTTTTCATATTTCTCTCTGTGTTAAAATGAAATATAATTAACAGAATCACTTAGCAGAACTCAAACTGATTCTTATGCTGCACAGATTCTCTTCCAGGACCATCATCTTCTACAGAACATTACTTAGTTGTTAAAACTTTGGAAGAGTTAAAAAAAACATATTTTCTTTCTTATAATCTCTGTTAGAAGTACATTTATATATATCTAGAGAGAAGGGAAAATTTTAAAAAATCAAGAAAAGACCTGCTTAACACAGAATGCCGAACTCAATGTCATTTCTTTTTGCAGACTATAACTTTCAGTTTTCTGTCAGTAAACACCAAAACTCAGACTAAAATAGGTAATGTTTTCTTCTATTTTTTTCTTTTCTATTTATATTTTGCCTATCAGCTGTTTACAGCTTTTCTTGTAAGAAGGAATCAGTGACTAATACATTAAAACAAAATAAAAAAATCTTGTTTTAGAATTAAAACTACACTTTCACAATGGAAAGATTATCTTCCTTTTCTTGCCTTCAATTCCTGTCTATCAACACGATTGATTGAAAATAAATTATCGAAGAAGAAACAATAAGCACCATACAGAATGTGGAGTGATCTATAAGGAAATATTAAATGGGCTCCAGTGACAGGAGAGACCTATCATCAGTGCTCTGTTGTTTGCCATATAAGAATTTCTAATGTAAGATACTATAATTGTACCTTAAAAGCAATTAGTCACTCTGTCCAGAAATCTAAGAGACTAATTCGATTTCAAGCCAGCTTAGTTACACTAAGGTTATTCCAGATAAGCAAAAATTGAATTGAAATATCAAACATGGCAAATATTAAAGGATAAAATGAAAGAATGGCTCGATTCTCCATGTATCCTCATAGGAAACATCGCCAAAATTAATAATTTCATTATAACAAGGTGTTATCATTTTAAATGTTCTATTAACTGGAAAAAACAACAGTCACTACTATTTTTCAAGCCCTGACATGATGCTGTCAGCTGCATTGGTGCTCCTTTATTCCTCCAGACTCAAAGATTTCATACTAATTGCTTTTCATCTTCTTAAATGCAAGCACTCATTTTCTTTCCTAAATTCCTCCTTTAGAAGGCAAATGATGAAATAAACAAAGGTTTTTAAACCTCCACTCTACAGTTATTTCCATGCATAAACATTTGTTTTAAGCTCTTTATCACTTGTCACTATAAAGAAACATATGGCAATACTAAAATATAAAACACTTGTAAAATTACAATGGTTTAGAAAATCTCTTTGAATCTTACCTGGACAGTTTTTCTCTAATGTATATTAAAATTAATTCCAGTCAGTGCTGTTTCTCTACTCTTTTTCAATTCCTTTGCCTCCCGTTGAAGGGCCACATTTACAGGCTAAAAGCCTGGATTCAAAAATTTCTTTAATGACAGAACTAAAAGTAGAATCTTGGTATTCTGATTTGCAGATCAGCACTTTTTTTCTTTCCCAAACTTATAAATGACAACTGAGAAATGTACGGATGATCTTGATACTGGAGAACTTTAATTTCCAGACAAGTCATCATAGCAATGAAGCACTAAATAAAAAACAAGTCATCATTTTGTTGTAAGAGGGCATCTCTATTGAATTCATTAAAACATATAAAAGTTTTTAAACATAAAAAATATCATGCAAAATCATGTCTAACTCTTCTGTTCTAATAAAGCATCCTAGAAAGTTTGTCAAGTTAACTTTTAAAATTTAGACATAATTTGAGACTTAAAAATGTTGAAATAGTGCAAATAATTCACATATACTTTTACTCTAATTCCCCAAATGTTATTTACTATTTTTGCTTTATACTCTTCCTCTCTTTCTCTCTCTCTTCCCTTCCTCCCCCCACCCAACAGAGAAAGAGAAAGCCATCTTGTAAAGTACCTGGAAGTAACTGAGTTCTTTTTAGTTGATGTAGGACTGTGTACATGGGGAAAAGTGTGTCTTATGTTAATCTATGTGGTGTGATTGTGATTGAATGTATGCGTGTGAGTTGTGTTTGTGAGCTGTGTGTGCTTCCCCAGGAGTTATTTTCCATTTACATGACACAGATGTTAGTGTCAACCTTTTGAAATAAATTCCATGGCGACTGTATAATTTCTGTGCATTAACTCATACAACCCATATCTAGCTTCACCAGCAGTTCTGTTTATTATTCCATTTCATCAGATAGAAAATCCAAGGCTCAAGGTCTTAGATTCCTAAGTGGAAAAGCCAACATGCAAAACAGGCGCATGACCACAATTCTCATGCTCTGAACTACTGGCCTGCACGTATCTCTCATCCATGGGGTCACTATTACCGTGCAAGGGTCAGAGATGTGGGAGGTAAAGCAGTACTCCTGCACTTTACAAGGAGCAAGATCACGGCATCAAAAGAGCCCAAAGAGATGGTGGTGCTTGAGACCGGCACAGTGCCAAACACAACCAGCTGGGGTGAGAGCTGTGCAAGCAGTACACATGGCTGTGTGTGCACAGCATGCTCAGGTGAGAGGATTTCGTACCATGGAGGATGGGGGTGCAAAGTGAGAGGTCTCCACTCAGCCGGGTTCAAATTAAGAGGCTGGCTGGCACCTCCATGGCCTTCAACAGCATCATGTCCAAAACAACCAAAATAGCCTTAAGTGCTGCCTGGGAGACAGGAGAAGAGGCTGCAACCCTTGCTGCAGGTCAGCCAATCCATCCCATCTGGTGACACTTTAGAGACTGAACTGTTTCTCCTGGGTTTCTTCCCTCCCTTGCTCTTTTTTGCTTCTTCTTCCACCTTTACAGGGTGAGTGATGGGATTTATTGTAATTTATTTGTTTTTTCCAAATCTAGAGTAGAAAGCTGTATGGCAGACATTCTACTGTTTTCTGTCTTCTGGACACAGGACTGGAGCTGTGCATTCTCCAGTCTGAGAAGTGTGCAGTGATGTGGTACTTTGATATATTCAGAAATATAAACAAAAAATAATTACTTAAGAAGATTTTCATGGTGACCTTAGGCAGCAACACATGATTAAAAGTGGCTGCAAATGGATAAAGCTCTGAGCTATTCTACAGGGTAGACATGCAGGGACTATGAGTTATTTTTCACACATGGATCTGTATTACCTGACATTTCTGTTGGATCAACAGGACCTTTTTGTTCTTTTTAGCCTGTATTAATTAAGGCCAACAGGTCCAGGATAAAATGAGAAAGTCCTGTTGAGTGTCGGAAAGGACAGGGTGTGGTCACCCAAAGAGGCTTAGGGGGTCACTTCTTAAGGAGTCACTTAACATTGTGCCAAGTTTTCTGACTGTAAATGCAGAAGCCGGGTCTCCCACTGTGATCACTTTTCCTTTTATAAAAGGAGACAGAGCAGTCATTCTAAGAGCTCTAACAAAAACCTGGCCCACCAGCAAACCTGAGGTTTCTAAGAGAATCCTAAAGTGAGCCCAGTGTTCCTGGGGTCCCAGGGGAAGGACTCAGGGCAGGGATCACAGCTTAACAGATGGAGGGGTTGGAAGGAAATGGCAAGGTCTAGTTTCTCAGGGGGCCTATGTTGATATTGTAGAAGGATTCAGAAACCATCAGGGAGCTTCCATAGGTTCCTAAGAAACCGAGGACTGTCCAGGTTGTCCCACCACCACATGTGGGCCCAGTTGCACTGTGCACAGTCTCATCTCTGTCAGTGACCTGCTCATTGGTAAGCCTGGTCAGGGACGGTCCTAGAGTCTGAACAGTCAGAGAGGGTTCTCCTTCTCCCATGGAGTGGGGCCACAGGAATCAAATGAGAGCTGGGACAGGGCTAAAGTTGATGGAGATGTTAGTCTTCATCTAAACTTACATCTAGTTTACATCTAGTTACATCTAGTTACTGTTCGCCTTTCATACGGGTGAGCACCAGAATAGCAACTTAACATCATTGTAACTCCTGGAGTCTATGGGACTCTGGGGACTAATGGATGACAACATCTTCACATTTCAACCCCTAAAGTTATAGTTTCTTTATGTTTTTGCCACACCATCCTCATTTCTAAGGCTGCATTTCAATATTAGATTTACATTCCCCAGAATGGTGTCAACCAGGCCACCCTGGTGCTGGCACTGCTGTGGCCCTAGAAGGAGGACAGAGATCATCCTGAGGGCCACATGGAGTCTCTGAACCAGGAGACTTCATCATAGGGGTCACTCTGGGTGTCACTGACCTTCAGGTTGACATGCAGGTGAGGAAAAGCTCTCGGATTCAGTTATAGTAGGATTCTGTTTGTTTGCAAATTTTATCGTCTCATACTTATTTGGTAAAATATTGATAGAGTATTTCAGAATATTTATTTATTTATTTATTTATTTATTTATTTATTTATTTATTTATTTATTTATTTATTTATTTATATAGTGGTAGTAGATATATTTTAACCTCAATAAAATAAGAGCATAGACCAGCCTAGGTTTTCAGTTCTACTTCCTAGTCAACCCATGACAATCATCACTGAGCCAGATCTGACAGAAATAATAATCTTGTCTTCAGACTGGAGCCCAGAGATGAGCAGAAGCCCTGTATTGGCCGAGGAAGTTTTGGATCCAGGGAAACAGCTGAGGATCCCAGAGCCCTGGTTCTTGTCTGATTCTGAGTAAGAATTCAGGAGATACTGGGGAGGGCTCCTCTGGTACTATAATATCCTGTATTCAGCAGCAGTGATGTCACAGGGTGCAGATGAGTCTCCCAGAAGGTCGAGGTGATGTAGACAGGAGTCCAGGCCATGGTGAACACAGCCCTAGATCTCCACAGTGACACTGGGTTGACTAGGCCACTATTACTTTCAGGCCTCACAATAGAGGAGCTGCTCAGGCAAATATGTCCCCACCCCTGCCTGTCCCCACACACATTCAGGGTCTAGAACCTGTGCACAATCTATTCTGGCCATCAGTGCTACTTGTTTTCTTGATGGGCAGGACCTAGGAAAAGGCAGGGGCTGGGATCCCACACAGAGGACACAGTCGACAGGTCTGCATCCTTGAGCTCAGGTCCAACTCCTTCTGATCCTGCTTTCCCCAGTCTCAGACCTGCCTTATTTGTGGAAGTCTCCATCTATGAGCACACTTTCTGGGGCCCCAGAAACTTTCCCTGCTGACCATATGCAAAAATTCAGTCTCTACTACAGTCCTGCTCTACTGTCTTTCTGCTCTGCCACCTTTACATGGCACAGGGACCTCATGCATACTGATTGAAAAGGTGTCCCAACAGGGTGCTCAGCTCATTATTACCAATAATAATGGAATCTACACTTTTGAGGGCTTTGTGACTTTATAGGAAGACTTACCAGGAATCAATGGCACAGTGAATATTGTCAGAGCCCAGGGGGATCTGCCCCCGAATATCACACAACAGCATGCTGATTTATTTGAATTAAAGTAACTTCACAGCAGTGGGGGCCAAAAGGCACGCAGACCCTAATTTTGCTCTTGAATGCAGGAAATATAACTTTCCTGGGAAAGGTGCCCTCCTAGCTCCAAGAGGGAGAGGCAACCTGATTCCCAGGACCAAAAGAGCCTGTACAAACAAACCTTTTTACCTGTTTACTAATCTCCTACTCAAGTCTAATCTTTGTTTAGATGCCTCATTAACAAATATCCAAACCTTGCTGAGATTCCTTATTAACAGGTACTAACTTTCTTTATCCTGTCAATTCTTTACAAATTTTTCTTCTTTGATTAAAAAGTATAAAAATCTTACTGGTTCATCATTTCTGAGCACATCATTTATGATTCTACTATGTGCACATACTGTTTTTTTAATATGTTCTTATGTCATTTTTGTTATTAGTCCAGCTATAAGAAGTTAAAAGTAAAAGTGGGGGATACTCCCCATCCTCAACAATATAAATATAAAAGTGCTATAAAGCAGATGACTTTAGAAACTCTCACATTTGGGGATATTTAAGGAAATATTAAATCTTAGATATACACAAAATAGAACAGTGTAAAGACTCTTCACATACCTATCATGGACAAAGAAAAAGGGTCATATGGAAAATAAACTCACAAGGTCATCTGATCATAAATTCCTAACTGGGCAAGTCATGGTGGCTACTGACACCCCAGGCCTATAACTTCTTTAGTGACAGGTTTAAGCCAGCCCTATCCACCCTTTGTGTTCACCTAAGTTAATACAGTTTGAAATGCCAGAAGTAATAAGCCCTCTAAAGGGATATTAACCTTCAACGGAGCACATAATCTTGTTAACTATCTTGTATCCAATCCCTGCCTTGGTTTCTCTCACTTCCATGTCATCTTCCTTCCATTCCGATCTCAGTTTTAAATGCATAAAAGAAGCTGCAAAACTGTTATTCTCCATTTGAGATCTTGCTCCCTGGCATGTATTATCAGTTTGGCTCAAATAAACTCTTATACAAATTCTCTACAGGTTTGGATGTTTCTTACATTGACACTATCAATAAGTTTGAATAATTATTGAATAATTATGTATATTAAATTTAGAAAATTGTTCATATATATATATTATATATATATATATATATATATATATATATATATAATATATATATATATAGTTAGTATCTGGCTAGTTCAAGAATTCCAGGCAAATGGAAAAACACCACTCAGCCATGACATTTCCATAGAGAATGTTTTCCAGGAGTCAAAAATCATTTTCAGCCCATTAACTCTACATGACACCATGTATTACAGTACATGTGGGTTATCTACATGTGCAGTCAGGTGTGTGCATTGGGGGACAATTTCTTACCCAGAGATTCATGGAGGAGCCACAGCTTCATCTTATGGGAAGATGTGCGAGGACAGTATGAAAGTGGGCCTTGTGACAGATTCAATTACATGAAAGGCACCACTTCCCCCTCCTGTTTGAGACCCTCAAAGGCTAGAGAAAAGAAGAGACATCAATCCTTCAGCTGCAGTTGGACATAGATAATTATGGTGATCAACCACCATGGAAGGTTTGTGTCTCACTTCCCCACATGGCTGTAGCACTGTGTGAGCATGGAGGCTGCTGTCCAACGATAAACAGAAATAATTAGCCTCGTCCTCAGGCTGGAGCCCAGAGATGGTCAGGGAGGCCTTGGAGCCTGAACGACAGCCAGAGTACCAATCCAGAATCAATTGATGTCATGATGGATGAGGAGTTTGGGGGCAGCCACAGGGAGCTGTTAGTCCCAGCTAGTGGGATACTTGCCGATATTGTTGCTGTTTCCAGTGTAGTTGATGGTAACTGTCTGACCCAGCAACCCCAACACTGAGGCCTCCTGGGTTAGCCCAGATTGCACTCTGGTCCCTGGAATAAAAAAAAAGACACAGAAATGGTGGATCTGGGGTTCCAACAACACAGCCTGGCCTCCAGGGGTAGGGGCAGAGCCCTGTGTCCTAGGGTCACTTTCCCAGACAGAAGATCTAAGCATCTATTTAGTGAGTGATGGGGGCAAAGAAGAAAAAGGTCCAGCTCAGACAGAGCACCTCTGATGTCTTTTATTCCTCCCTGCACCACCAGGGAAGGAGGTTTTTTTCATGCAAGTCCATCTCTCCCACTGACTGTCCCAGATCTGCTTTGTACTCTGAGTCTGGCCTTTCTGCTGGGTGTTGATCCTGTGAGTGTTTGAGACTGGGACTGACCTCGTCTGTGACTCCCTAGGTGCCCCAGGGAGCACCTGCCAGAGGGAACCAGATGGCAAACAGAAGGCTGGTTTTCCAGCAGAGGGCACACCCTGCAGACTCTCTAAGGAGGTCTCTTGCTATCCCAGGCAGGGATTTCTCTTGGTGGGAGAGGAGATGCCAGGAGCCTCCAGGAAGGAATCAGCCTTCCTCACAACTTGTCCAAGGACCCCATGCAACAAAGAGCACAAACCAGGGCCTTCTTTTCTCTGCTACATCCTCATTTCCATACTTCAGCTCATAGTTCGAAGTGGCACTACATCAACATGGAAATGTCCAGAATATACCTCCATCTGTTGATAAAGCTGTGAGATGGGACCTTATAACTTGTCCGGAAAAGGCATGTGTCCCTCATACAGCATAGAAAAAGGGCACAGAAAGGAAATATACAAGACTGGCCTCTTAGATGCAGAGGCCTGAGCCTCAGCCTCGCTCTCTCTTTGCTCTTATAACCCATTATGAGGACGAGCCTCAGTCCCTACTCTATGTATTTGTCCTCGTTAATCTTTCATGGGAAATGTGTTCAAGGACACCGCACACCTGGAAAGTGTTCAAGGAGAAGTGCCCTTACTGACAAGGTGAGGTCACCCTTCCAGGTGAGTATGTCTTCTGCAGTTCCTGAGGGCCTCCACCGCCCTTTCTGGTGAAGCCGAGAACTGCAGCCCTGAGATGGGTGGTGGAGAAAGGATCTCAAACAGGAAGGGGCCGTGGTGTGACGTGGAGTCCAGACTCTTGAGAAGGGAGGAAGGAGAAGGAGAGAAACAGGCAGAAAACACTGTGGCCCACTTTAGGTGGAGTGAAAATGACCAAATAAGACTGAATTTAGGGTGGTTTCTGCTCTTCTGTGGACTCTACATATACTCATGAGAGCTGGAAAGAGAGAATGAACTGAAGTGTATGAGAGCAGAAAAGCAGGGTTTCGATCACAACAGGCTCTTCCAAGTCGCCCTCATACAATAAAAGCTGACGGGGAGAAAAGTCCCTGGTAGATAGATGGTGCTAAGGTCTGGCTGTCTGAGTCTCTGACCTTTCTTACTTGCTTTTCTTTCTACTTGTGAAAAGATATATATTTCTAAGGTCATATTTTAAAATGATTGAGTTGTAAGACGCCCCCAGTGGTAATTAATCCACTCTTCTAGTCAGTTTCTAACCTCATAACCTATAGCCAGCAGCTCATTGAAATTACTTTTCTTCTGCCATGTTTTACAGGTGACAACTTAGTGAGTATTTACCAATGAATCAGATGGAAAACCATGTTGCAACCTCTCCAAACAATCTACTCAATATCCACTGTCTGAAATCAAAACATATATTACATGTTCTATTATTTGCATTAATATGGCTCTTCTATTTTCAATTCTAATGTTTATTGCAGTCAGGCTAAGCTAGGCTAGGTTGCAGTAGCAAATTACACAAAAATCTAGGTAGCATACAATAACAAAAGTATATTTCTCTCTTATACACCATTTCCAACCCTGACAGGCTATGACCTGATCCACTACATTTTCACCCTAGAATAGAGCTGGTAGGTACAATCCTACTGGAAACACTGCTGATCATAGCAGAGAGACAAGAGGACTTGACAAAGCATATTTTATTCTTACATCTCCTGCTCAGAAATTGCGAGCACTTCTGCTCCTTTCATTGACCAAAGCAGTCACATGACCAACCTGAGTTCAGTAGAATGGAGAGGTACAATATAATACTGCCACTGAAAGGAGCCTCAGAGATTGTAGAGAACCAGCATTTTCCTTTATCCCCATCTTACATGTGAGAGACTAGAACTAAGAAGATGGTCAGAAAATTAGCCAGCTCAGCAGAGTCTTGTTGAGTTTCTCACTATGAGGGTCATGTCCTACATCAACACTCTCATTGTGGTGGTCATGAGACACGTGAGGCCATTAAACAGTTGAAGTTCAGCCAGTAACACTGAGAAGTAGACTTTTTAAAATACTATTTAATTTAATTAATTTAAAATAATGATTTAAATAACTACCAACATGTGGTTAGTAGAGACTGTACTAGACAGTGTAGCTTCAAGGACACAAATAGAGGCAAGGACAACATTATTACTCAGATGCTTTGGTGAAAGGAAGGACATTATTGTCCACTCATCTCTGCTGCTGCTTTTGTCTGTTGTCTCAAACCCGCTAAAATTTAAACTCCAAGGGTACATGAACTTGTCCTGTTTTTATTCCTCTCTGTACCACATACTTAAAACACACTCCCTAAAAAGTACACGAAGATGAATCTATTATATATTCATGTGGGTTGTGTAAAATTTTTAATTATTAATTACACGCATAGTCTGGCCAAAATCATACTCCACGCGCTGGTTGAGAAAATTTCATGTAACTGGGTTACAGGCTCTCTGA
>PVKZ01009161.1:0-12195 GCA_004027375.1 Macroglossus sobrinus
GGGTGTAATAAGTGTTTTCCTTTTTTAAATTTCCTTTTAAGCTTTCAAATGCACCTTTCTTCTCAATAATTTATAATTTGCACCATTTTTGAAGGTACAAGAAATTCCCAGCCTTTATTTTCACACAGTGTCTCAGAACCATTCTAATGTTAAGGAGATTAACCATCATGACTAACAGGGAAATTGTAACAAACATAGTAGATAATTGTTGGAGCTTTCTACCAAGTGGAGCACGAATATTCCTTTGTAATAGGAAAGATTTAAATCAATATACAGAAACTGGTATGTGAGATAAAATATTGTTTTCTTTGATGATTAGGTATTATTCTAAAATAAATATGAAAGAACTTAGCAAGATAATAAGTGTGAAGTGATTCTATTAATTACAGGTTATTATACAAATATTAGATAGTATTACTAGTAATAACAGTAATAATTTCTAAGATATATTCATTGTCAGATTCTGCAAAATATAGTGGAGTGAGAGACATCCTCAGATGTCTCCCCTTGAAACTACAATAAGCTGAACATTTAAAACTGAATAAAAAACCACCAAACTGCACACCAGCACACCTGAGCATAGGATCGACACAAGGACTACCAAATATCAGTACCTGAGGTGTCAGGCGGTGTACTCAGAGAAATAAAGAAGCTGCCTCTCGCAGCCGGGGAGCTTCTTGCAGGAGGAGGGGGGAGAGTGAAAGTGCAGTGACTTCCCTGAACAGCCCAATCTGGAAGTGCCAGGACTTATATGCAGCTGGCAACAGGGCCCACTCATCAAGGCAGAAAGCAGAGAAGTGGGATGAGACAGCAGAGAAATAACAGTTAAATTTTACCAGCGCTGGCTGCAAAATGGAGGCTGAATCACACCCCCAAACCTCAACCCAGAGGGCCCCAACCCCTATACTCTCTGAGACCGATCACCACGGAGCTGCAGGGGATTCTGAGCAAATGCTAACAAAACTGTTGCTAACACTGACAGGGACAGAAAATGAGAGTAGCGAGTGTGATTAAAATCTATAAGAAAATAAAAGACGTTAGGCTTTATGTAAAGCAGGGATCCAAGAGGCTTAAATATTGTTGGAAACCAAAGAAAAACACCTTCTTTGTAGCAGGCTAAAGAGAAACGTTTATATAATAATTCTTCTTCCTGGAAAAACAACAGAATGCACTTCCATTAATACGCAGGCAGAGGAATAGTCCATTAAACACCATGAACAACCAAGGTGACAAGGCATATCAGAAATAAAGAGGGAAATCTTCAGAAAATGAGCTTACGGACATAGAAATATGCTACTTAATGACAGAGAATTCAGGATGGTACTTCTGAAAAAATTCTGAAATGAGTCATATCAATAATTTCAGGAACTGACAAAACAGCTAGATCAGCAGAGCAAAAAAGATTGAAACCCTCAAGAAGAACAGAATAGAATTTCTGGAGATAAACACACACACACAGACACACACACACAGACACACACACACACACACACACACACACACACACACACACACACACATACACACACACCGCTAGAGTTGAAAAATAAAATAGCAAGCTTGGGAAATAGAGTTGATCAAATGGAGGAAAGAATCAGTGATATCGAAGACAGAACTCTAGAAATAAATCAGAAGGAAGAAGAGAGAAACTGCAGAATGAAAAATAATAAATGAGAAATACAAAAACTAGCTGATACCATCAGGAGAGGAAAGAAGAATAATGGGCATTCTCGAGGGGAGGAAAAAGAGCAGAGACTAGAAAGCCCTTTCAGACAAATAGTGAATGAGAATTTCACAAATCTAAGAAATGAGCTGAAATCTGGAATTCAAGAAGGCAACAGGACACCTAATTATCTCAACCCCAAAAGACCTTCACCAAGACACATCGTATTAAAGTTATCAAAAATCAACAACAAAAAATATAGAATTCTCAGGGCAGCCAGGAAGAAGAAAACGGTATCTTATAAAGGAAAACCCATTAGATTATCATCGGACTTCTTAGCATACACCTCAAGCCAGAAAGGAAAGAAATCAAATATTTAAACTATCAAGTGAAAGGAACTACCAGCCTAGAATAATGTATTCAGCTAAGCTCTTCTTTAGATATGAAGGAGAGATTAAGACCTTTTCAGATGCACAAAAATTGAGGGAATTCTCCACTACGAGGCCTCCACTACATGAAATTCTGAAAGGGGTCAGCTCACCTAAAACAAAATAACAACAACAAAAAAATACATAATTAGGAATAAAGTGACTGTCAGGCAAATAGAAGCAGAGGAGTGCATTATAAGCTTAAATAATAAGAGAATTGCGATAGCAAGATAGAAATGAAGGTTCAGCATGCATAGGGAAAAATTGAGATAACATGACTGAAAAGGGGAGGATTCAAAGATCCAAATTTGCAAAAAGACAAGGAGATAAGGCACACGCAGAAGAAAATGGACCACTGTGTGTGTGTGTGTGTGTGTGTGTGTGTGTGTGTGGTGTGTGTGTGTGTGTAAAACTATCTATTTCATATTTGTAATGGTAACCAAACACCATAGAGTCAGAACTGAAGTATATAACATAAAACAAGAAGAATCAGAGGCAAAACTTACAAAAGCCAACCAAAATAAAGAAAACAAAAACACAAGGATAAGGAACAAAGTGGCTATAACAAGACCTCATATTTCAATAAACACCCTAAATGTGAATGGACTGAATTCAACAATAAAAAGATACAGAGTTGCAGAATAGATTTAAAAAAAAAACAAACAAAAAACAAAAAAACACAACTCAACCATATGCTGCCTCCAGGAGACACATCTCATCTCCAAAGACATATACAGACTCAAAGTGAAAGGATGTATATGATATTTCAAGGAAATGTCATTCATTCAGAGAAAAGCGGGAGTAGAAGTACTAATATTGGTTGAAATAGACTTCATATAAAAAAGGTAAAGATACTGAGGGACGCTTCATAATGATAAAGGGAATCATGCTCCAAGAAGACATAATACTTCTTAATATCTATGCTCCCAATCAGGGAGCCCCAAAATATGTAAAGCAATTGCTAACAGAACTAAAGGGAGAAACAGACCAAAACACTATTGTAGCAAGGGACCTAAATACCCCACTGTCAGATGTGGATAGTTCATCCAAACAGAAAATCAATAAGAAAATAACATCCCTAAATGACTCCACAAGAACACTACTAGAAACAATAAGCAAATACAGTAAAGTTTCTGGATACAAATTCAAAGTTCAAAAATCCATAGCATTCCTATACTTGAATAATGAAGCGTCAGAAAAAGAAGTGGAAAAATAATTCCTTTTGCAATTGCAACAACAAAAAAATAAAATACCTAGGAATAAATTTAATGAAACATGTGAAGGACCTATATGATGAAAACCACAAGACCCTATCAAAGGAAATCAAAGAAGATACAAAGAAATGGAAAGATATTCTATGTTCTTGGATTGGAAGAATCAACATAGCTCAAATGACCATATTAGCTAAAGCATTATACAGATTTAATGCAAGCCCCATTAAAATCTCATCGGCATTTTTTGAAGAAATAAAACAAAAAATCATCAGATTTATATGGAAGCACAAAAGACCCCAAATTGCCGAAGCCATCCTGAGAAAAAAGAATGAGGCTGGAGGCATCACTCTGTCTGACTTTAAATTATACTACAAAGCAACAGTAATCAAAATGGCATGGTACTGGCAGCTAAACAGACTCACGGACCAGTGGAACAGAATCGAGAGTTCAGAAGTAAGCCCATATTTATACGAACAAAATATTTTTGACAAAAAAGCCAAAAACGTACAGTGGAGAAAGGAAAGCCTCTTCAATAAATAGTGCTGGGAAAATTGGAAGGCCATCTGCAAAAGAATGAAACTAGACTGTTGTCTATCACCGCACACCCAAATTAACTCAAAATGGATTAAGGACTGGAATATAAGACCTGAAACAATAAAATGCGTAGAAAAAAACATGGGAACTAAACTCAAGGACCTTGGACCTAAAGAGGATTTTATCAATTGACCTCAAAGGCAAGGGAAGTAAAAGCAAAAATAAATGAATGGGACTGCATCAAACTAAAAAGCTTCTGCTCAGCAAAAGAAACCGCCGACAAGGTAAAGAGATAAGCATCCAAATGGGAAAATATATTTGCAAGCAACACCTCTGATAAGGGCCTAATATCCAAAATATACAAAGAACTCATACAACTCAACAACAACATAAAACAAACGATCTAATCAAAAAATGGGCAGAGGACCTGATCAGAGACTTCTCCCTAGAGGACATACAAATGTCCAACAAATATATGGAAAGATACTCGACATCGCTAGCTATTATGGAAATGCAAATCAAAACCACAATGAGATACCATCTAACACCTGTTAGAATAGCTATAAGCAACAGGACAAGTAATATCAAATGTTGGAGAGGATGCAGAGAAAAGGGAACCGTCATACACTGCGGGTGGGACTGCAAATTGGTACAGCCACTATGGAAAACAGTATGGAGCTTCCTCAAATAACTAAGAATTGATCTACCATATAATCCAGCAATTCCTCTAGTGGGTGTTTACCCCCAAAGACTTGAAAACCCGTATCCAAAAAGATATTTACACATCTCTGTTCATAGCAGCACATCTCTGTTCACAGTGGCCAGGACATGGAAGCAACCGAAGTGTCCTACAATAGATGATTGGCTAAAGAAGCTGTGGCACATATATACAATGGCATATTACTCAGCCATAAGAAGAGATGAAATACTGCCATTTGTGACAACATGGAAGGACCTTGAGATAATCATGGTTAGCGAAATAAGCCAGACTGAAAATGCTGAAAATCACATGATATCACTTATGTGTGAGATATAAACCTAAAAGCAACAAATGAACAAGACAATCAAACAGAGTCTCAGGGACATAGACAATGGACTAGTGGTTACCAAAGGGTAGGAGGTAGAGGAGGAGGGGAGGGGTCGACGGGGTAAATGGGGTAAAATATAGGGGTTGGGGTACAGTAAAATGGATAAAGGGGATAAAATAGCTGAAGGAAACTGGACTTTGAATGGTAATCACAGAACAGAATACATAGATGTCAAATTCTAATGTACACCTGAAAATTATATAATTTTATTAACCAATGTGACTAATTTGTAAAGGTACACAGATTAAGAAATTCTTAAAACTAAAATGTCAAACTGTAAATTTTCAGGGATATCAAATTATAAATAAAATTAAATTTACACATATTTGGAACTATAGCCTACTACTATTTTCCTAGAAAAAGAACAATATTATATTTTCAATATGGTTTAGTGGTTAAAAATTCTCTTATACTGAACTTATTTATGCCTAAGAGGTCATTAATAAGCAATGGTAAGTAGTTTCACCAAAAATTATACCCAACCTCTGTTGAGATTTTTTTTAGTGATTTCAAAGTCTTTAAAAAGAAGGTTCTTCTGAACTTCTATTGTTTAGTTAAATGTAAAGATTTATCAAAGTATGTTTTTTAAGTAAATGCTTCCGTAAGTTAAGAACGGATACCTTTTTTCTGTAATAATTGTTTTGTGGTAAAAGGTTTAGTAACTTAATTATTTGGAGGAAGAGAAATTATTAATACTAAGAAATAAAGACCCCGAGATTTCAACTTATTCCTCCCTCCTCTCTATCAACTTGTAACTATCTATGATAAATAAATCTTTTTTAAAACTATTTATAAATAAATCTTATAAATAGCTATCTTAGCCTCAAGTAAAATATTAATTTTGTTATAGCTTGAGGCCCCTACACCTATAACTGTCTAGTTTGTGATAAAGAAAGGCTAGGCTGAGTAATTACCTGGCCTAAAATCTTTCTTGTTTCTATTTTTGAAGCCAATTATATTATATTTCTCTTATTTTTTGTTAGAGGAATAATAAAGTACTTATAATTGGAGGTTTTTTCCAAATCTCCAATATTTTAATTTTTAGAATTGATGACTTAATTTTTATACTAAAGATCTTGAAGGTTGATTCATTATGGATCTATGAGAAAAACTGCTCAAAATATAATATTTTCTTATTTATTCAATATAACAATTTCATATTTCATAGACTCTAGACTCAAAACTGTAAGAAAAGCAATCTACCAGATGCAGTATTCAAAACACTGGTCATAAAGATACTGAATAAACTTAAGGAAAGAGTAAATGAACTTAGTGAGAACATTAAAACAGAAAGAGAAAACATAAAAATGGAGACAGAAAACAGAAAAGAATCAACCGGATAAAAATATAATAACTAAGTTGAAGAATACAATAACTAAGTTGAAGGAATCAACAGTATCAGATTAGATGAAGCAGAGATTCACATCAGAGATAGAGAAGAGAAGGTAGCAAAAAAACACCCAATCAGAACAGCAATAACAAAAAAAATCCAAAAAATGAGAATAGTTTAAGGGGCTTCTGAGACAACATCAAATTTAATATTTGCATCATAGGAATGCTTAAAGGAAAAGAGAGAGAGCAAGAAGTTGAAAACTTATTTCAAGAAATAATGAGGAAAACTTCTCTAACCTGGTGAAGAAAATAGACATAAAAGCCCAGGAAGCACAGAGAGTACAGAACGAAATGAACCTAAGGAGAGTCACAGCAAGATGCATCATAATTAAAATACCAAAAGTTTAAGACAGAGAATCTTACAAACAGAAAAAATAAAATAATAAAAAAGTATCTAGTTACCTAAAAGAGACCTGCCATAAGAATATCATCTGGTTTCTCAAGTGAAACTTTGCAGATCAGAATGAACTGACATGAAACACTCGAAATGATGAAAAGCAAGAACTCATAACCAAGATTGCTCTACCTAGCAAAGCTATCATTTAAAATCAAAGGACAGATAGTTTCTCAGACAAGAAAAAAACTAAAGGAGTTTATCAACACCAAATCAGCATTACAAAAAAAATGTTAGAGGGACTTCTTAATGAAGAAGAGAGAAAAAAAGATAAAAAATATGAATAATAAAAAGGCAATAACGACATATCTTTATTTTTTTGTTTATAGGGGTAATATTGGTTAATAAAATTATATAATTTTCAGGTGTACATTAGAATTTGACATCTATGTATTCTGTTCTGTGATTACCATTCAAAGTCCAGTTTCCTTCAGCTATTTTGATCCCCTTTATCCATTTTACTGTACCCCAACCCCTATATTTTACCCCATTTACCCCGTCGACCCCTCCCCTCCTCCTCTACCTCCTACCCTTTGGTAACCACTAGTCCATTGTCTATGTCCCTGAGACTCTGTTTGATTGTCTTGTTCATTTGTTGCTTTTAGGTTTATATCTCACACATAAGTGATATCATGTGATTTTCAGCATTTTCAGTCTGGCTTATTTCGCTAACCATGATTATCTCAAGGTCCTTCCATGTTGTCACAAATGGCAGTATTTCATCTCTTCTTATGGCTGAGTAATATGCCATTGTATATATGTGCCACAGCTTCTTTAGCCAATCATCTATTGTAGGACACTTCGGTTGCTTCCATGTCCTGGCCACTGTGAACAGAGATGTGCTGCTATGAACAGAGATGTGTAAATATCTTTTTGGATACGGGTTTTCAAGTCTTTGGGGGTAAACACCCACTAGAGGAATTGCTGGATTATATGGTAGATCAATTCTTAGTTATTTGAGGAAGCTCCATACTGTTTTCCATAGTGGCTGTACCAATTTGCAGTCCCACCCGCAGTGTATGACGGTTCCCTTTTCTCTGCATCCTCTCCAACATTTGATATTACTTGTCCTGTTGCTTATAGCTATTCTAACAGGTGTTAGATGGTATCTCATTGTGGTTTTGATTTGCATTTCCATAATAGCTAGCGATGTCGAGTATCTTTCCATATATTTGTTGGACATTTGTATGTCCTCTAGGGAGAAGTCTCTGATCAGGTCCTCTGCCCATTTTTTGATTAGATCGTTTGTTTTATGTTGTTGTTGAGTTGTATGAGTTCTTTGTATATTTTGGATATTAGGCCCTTATCAGAGGTGTTGCTTGCAAATATATTTTCCCATTTGGATGCTTATCTCTTTACCTTGTCGGCGGTTTCTTTTGCTGAGCAGAAGCTTTTTAGTTTGATGCAGTCCCATTCATTTATTTTTGCTTTTACTTCCCTTGCCTTTGAGGTCAATTGATAAAATCCTCTTTAGGTCCAAGGTCCTTGAGTTTAGTTCCCATGTTTTTTTCTACGCATTTTATTGTTTCAGGTCTTATATTCCAGTCCTTAATCCATTTTGAGTTAATTTGGGTGTGCGGTGATAGACAACAGTCTAGTTTCATTCTTTTGCAGATGGCCTTCCAATTTTCCCAGCACTATTTATTGAAGAGGCTTTCCTTTCTCCACTGTACGTTTTTGGCTTTTTTGTCAAAAATATTTTGTTCGTATAAATATGGGCTTACTTCTGAACTCTCGATTCTGTTCCACTGGTCCGTGAGTCTGTTTAGCTGCCAGTACCATGCCATTTTGATTACTGTTGCTTTGTAGTATAATTTAAAGTCAGACAGAGTGATGCCTCCAGCCTCATTCTTTTTTCTCAGGATGGCTTCGGCAATTTGGGGTCTTTTGTGCTTCCATATAAATCTGATGATTTTTTGTTTTATTTCTTCAAAAAATGCCGATGAGATTTTAATGGGGCTTGCATTAAATCTGTATAATGCTTTAGCTAATATGGTCATTTGAGCTATGTTGATTCTTCCAATCCAAGAACATAGAATATCTTTCCATTTCTTTGTATCTTCTTTGATTTCCTTTGATAGGGTCTTGTGGTTTTCATCATATAGGTCCTTCACATGTTTCATTAAATTTATTCCTAGGTATTTTATTTTTTTGTTGTTGCAATTGCAAAAGGAATTATTTTTCCACTTCTTTTTCTGACGCTTCATTATTCAAGTATAGGAATGCTATGGATTTTTGAACTTTGAATTTGTATCCAGAAACTTTACTGTATTTGCTTATTGTTTCTAGTAGTGTTCTTGTGGAGTCATTTAGGGATGTTATTTTCTTATTGATTTTCTGTTTGGATGAACTATCCACATCTGACAGTGGGGTATTTAGGTCCCTTGCTACAATAGTGTTTTGGTCTGTTTCTCCCTTTAGTTCTGTTAGCAATTGCTTTACATATTTTGGGGCTCCCTGATTGGGAGCATAGATATTAAGAAGTATTATGTCTTCTTGGAGCATGATTCCCTTTATCATTATGAAGCGTCCCTCAGTATCTTTACCTTTTTTATATGAAGTCTATTTCAACCAATATTAGTACTTCTACTCCCGCTTTTCTCTGAATGAATGACATTTCCTTGAAATATCATATACATCCTTTCACTTTGAGTCTGTATATGTCTTTGGAGATGAGATGTGTCTCCTGGAGGCAGCATATGGTTGAGTTGTGTTTTTTTGTTTTTTGTTTGTTTTTTTTTTAAATCTATTCTGCAACTCTGTATCTTTTTATTGTTGAATTCAGTCCATTCACATTTAGGGTGTTTATTGAAATATGAGGTCTTGTTATAGCCACTTTGTTCCTTATCCTTGTGTTTTTGTTTTCTTTATTTTGGTTGGCTTTTGTAAGTTTTGCCTCTGATTCTTCTTGTTTTATGTTATATACTTCAGTTCTGACTCTATGGTGTTTGGTTACCATTACAAATATGAAATAGATAGTTTTACACACACACACACACCACACACACACACACACACACACACACACACACACAGTGGTCCATTTTCTTCTGCGTGTGCCTTATCTCCTTGTCTTTTTGCAAATTTGGATCTTTGAATCCTCCCCTTTTCAGTCATGTTATCTCAATTTTTCCCTATGCATGCTGAACCTTCATTTCTATCTTGCTATCGCAATTCTCTTATTATTTAAGCTTATAATGCACTCCTCTGCTTCTATTTGCCTGACAGTCACTTTATTCCTAATTATGTATTTTTTTGTTGTTGTTATTTTGTTTTAGGTGAGCTGACCCCTTTCAGAATTTCATGTAGTGGAGGCCTCGTAGTGGAGAATTCCCTCAATTTTTGTGCATCTGAAAAGGTCTTAATCTCTCCTTCATATCTAAAGAAGAGCTTAGCTGAATACATTATTCTAGGCTGGTAGTTCCTTTCACTTGATAGTTTAAATATTTGATTTCTTTCCTTTCTGGCTTGAGGTGTATGCTAAGAAGTCCGATGATAATCTAATGGGTTTTCCTTTATAAGATACCGTTTTCTTCTTCCTGGCTGCCCTGAGAATTCTATATTTTTTGTTGTTGATTTTTGATAACTTTAATACGATGTGTCTTGGTGAAGGTCTTTTGGGGTTGAGATAATTAGGTGTCCTGTTGCCTTCTTGAATTCCAGATTTCAGCTCATTTCTTAGATTTGTGAAATTCTCATTCACTATTTGTCTGAAAGGGCTTTCTAGTCTCTGCTCTTTTTCCTCCCCTCGAGAATGCCCATTATTCTTCTTTCCTCTCCTGATGGTATCAGCTAGTTTTTGTATTTCTCATTTATTATTTTTCATTCTGCAGTTTCTCTCTTCTTCCTTCTGATTTATTTCTAGAGTTCTGTCTTCGATATCACTGATTCTTTCCTCCATTTGATCAACTCTATTTCCCAAGCTTGCTATTTTATTTTTCAACTCTAGCGGTGTGTGTGTATGTGTGTGTGTGTGTGTGTGTGTGTGTGTGTGTGTGTGTGTGTGTGTCTGTGTGTGTGTGTCTGTGTGTGTGTGTTTATCTCCAGAAATTCTATTCTGTTCTTCTTGAGGGTTTCAATCTTTTTTGCTCTGCTGATCTAGCTGTTTTGTCAGTTCCTGAAATTATTGATATGACTCATTTCAGAATTTTTTCAGAAGTACCATCCTGAATTCTCTGTCATTAAGTAGCATATTTCTATGTCCGTAAGCTCATTTTCTGAAGATTTCCCTCTTTATTTCTGATATGCCTTGTCACCTTGGTTGTTCATGGTGTTTAATGGACTATTCCTCTGCCTGCGTATTAATGGAAGTGCATTCTGTTGTTTTTCCAGGAAGAAGAATTATTATATAAACGTTTCTCTTTAGCCTGCTACAAAGAAGGTGTTTTTCTTTGGTTTCCAACAATATTTAAGCCTCTTGGATCCCTGCTTTACATAAAGCCTAACGTCTTTTATTTTCTTATAGATTTTAATCACACTCGCTACTCTCATTTTCTGTCCCTGTCAGTGTTAGCAACAGTTTTGTTAGCATTTGCTCAGAATCCCCTGCAGCTCCGTGGTGATCGGTCTCAGAGAGTATAGGGGTTGGGGCCCTCTGGGTTGAGGTTTGGGGGTGTGATTCAGCCTCCATTTTGCAGCCAGCGCTGGTAAAATTTAACTGTTATTTCTCTGCTGTCTCATCCCACTTCTCTGCTTTCTGCCTTGATGAGTGGGCCCTGTTGCCAGCTGCATATAAGTCCTGGCACTTCCAGATTGGGCTGTTCAGGGAAGTCACTGCACTTTCACTCTCCCCCCTCCTCCTGCAAGAAGCTCCCCGGCTGCGAGAGGCAGCTTCTTTATTTCTCTGAGTACACCGCCTGACACCTCAGGTACTGATATTTGGTAGTCCTTGTGTCGATCCTATGCTCAGGTGTGCTGGTGTGCAGTTTGGTGGTTTTTTATTCAGTTTTAAATGTTCAGCTTATTGTAGTTTCAAGGGGAGACATCTGAGGATGTCTCTCACTCCACTATATTTTGCAGAATCTGACAATGAATATATCTTAGAAATTATTACTGTTATTACTAGTAATACTATCTAATATTTGTATAATAACCTGTAATTAATAGAATCACTTCACACTTATTATCTTGCTAAGTTCTTTCATATTTATTTTAGAATAATACCTAATCATCAAAGAAAACAATATTTTATCTCACATACCAGTTTCTGTATATTGATTTAAATCTTTCCTATTACAAAGGAATATTCGTGCTCCACTTGGTAGAAAGCTCCAACAATTATCTACTATGTTTGTTACAATTTCCCTGTTAGTCATGATGGTTAATCTCCTTAACATTAGAATGGTTCTGAGACACTGTGTGAAAATAAAGGCTGGGAATTTCTTGTACCTTCAAAAATGGTGCAAATTATAAATTATTGAGAAGAAAGGTGCATTTGAAAGCTTAAAAGGAAATTTAAAAAAGGAAAACACTTATTACACCC
>PVKZ01009162.1:0-12175 GCA_004027375.1 Macroglossus sobrinus
CCTGGTCCTCACCATCATCTCACATCTCAGTGCTTTGTCTCTCGAACACACTGCCCCTCGGTCAGCCTTGAGCTCAGGAGCCTGGCGGGATGGGGACATGTGTGCTGTGACCCCTGGGAAAGCAGAGTCCATGTTGTGGAAAGGAATCCACCTGCTGGGATAATTCCTGGGCCCAGATGAAGCTGAAAGTTGGGACAGGTGCATTTTCCTTATTTCAGGGGGAAAAGGGCACCTCCACAGGTTCTTCTTTTGTCACATGAAAAACCGGTCAACATTTTTGTGTAAGCATACATTTTTTTGTTGTTTTTGTTTAATTTCTCCTGAAAAAATAAAAAAATTAGAATAGAAAATGGATAGTAAAATATTATGATCAAGAAGTGTTCCAAGGACAGTCTACAAAGGCCTGAGTTTTTAAAACATGTTTAATTGTTTGGAAAAAAGACCTGAGTAGCCTGAGGTTTTTGTCCCACTTCCCCATCTGTGTGTTTCTCTGTGCGAGCACTACTATGCCCGATTAAACAGTAATAGTCGGCCTCATCCTCAGTCTGGAGCCCAGAGATGAGCCCTGCGTTGGCTGAGGCATCTTTGGATCCAGAGAAGCGGCTGGGAATCCCGGAGCCCTGGTGCTTATCGAGGTCTGACTTATAGGCCTGGAGATAACAGGGTGGGCTCCCTGGCTTCTGCCGGTACCAGTACATTATATAGCTGCCAACACTGAATTCACTGCTCAGGGTGTAGGTGAGTCTGGCTGATGCTCCCGGGGATGCAGAGAGAGAAGGCGGCTGAGTCAACACAGCCTGGGGGAGGGAACCTGCAAACACAGACAATTGTCAATGTTGGGGCAGGGTCCAGGGTAAAGTTTCTGTGGAGACTGAGCATGAAGGCAGTGAATCTCAAACTGAGACATGATTCATGAGGTCTATATCTACCGTGTACTGAGAGAGGAGAATGAGGAGGATGGGGGTCCAGGCCATGGTGCACGCAGCCCATGAGCACACAGTGGGCCTGGGCTGCCCCAGGCCTCTTTTTCTTCTTCACCCTCCACCAGAGGAGGGGCTGTTCATGCAAATGTGTGTCCATTCTGTGATGGCCCAGCCCCTCCCTGTGCCTTGGTGCTGGAGCTCAGCTCAGAACCAGACTGAGGAGGATTGAGGTTGGCTTTACCCCCTGGGAGAGCCCTGGGAGGAAGCACCTGCAGACACCACACAAAGGTCCCTGATTAAGAATCTTTGCCAGTCCCAAGAGCACACAGCTGCTGAATCCCCATCAGTGAGCAAAGGGCTCAACCCCCAGGCCCAGGCTCCTCTGAGTGAATGGTCCTCACTGAGCAGCTGTGTAGGAAATATGGGGCAGTCCCACGGCACCCCCTGCTCCTCACAGGGCAACACATCCCAGTGGCCTAAGGCCCTGGGAGCCCAGTTTGTTCTAGATGTAGGCTTGTCTATCCAGCCTGAACTGCAGCCGGGACTTTGATTCCAGGAGCCTTGGATGATGGTGTAGGAAGCCAGGATGTGAGTAAGAGCCATTGCTCGTGTGGCTCCAGGGGGCCCAGATGCAGGAAAGTCACCCTTCAGTGAGGACACTGGTGCCCAAGTGTGGAAGAACCAGTGCAGCATTTTCCCAGCCTGCCTTTCCCATGCCCTGAGCTCTCAGGAGCGGTCCCCCAGAGCCCCCTGCTGGGCCAGACTCCACAGCCTCCAGCTCATTTCTCTCCTCCACCTGGCTTTTCTGGAAGGGCTTCTGATTTCTTCAGGTGCATCTTCCTTATGTTGTTTCCCAAGGCAGTAGAATGAGAAGACCCTCTGTGTGCAGTCTTGGGTGAAGACATTTAGTTCTCAGGTCCCTAACGACCTCCATACAGATAAGTGGATGCATCTGTTACCAGATGTTTCCGGATTTCCTGATACTTGATTTTGCTTCTGCCTTGGCCCTGGTTCATTACAAACACATGATGATCTTGAAACTAGTGCCAGGTTTAAAGTTCCCCAGAGACCCTGCTGTGCCATACCTGGTCATAATTATCATTGGGTGACTTTTACTGGGGGAAATATTTGGTGGCGGTTGTTGTTGTTGTTGTTGTTGTTGTTGTTGTCATCGTCATCATCATAAGGGGCACCTGACAGGTTCCCACTCACACTACACGTGTCTTTGCAATGAGAGCAAAATGTTCTCAGGGAAAATGTGTCTTTTCCTGGAAGGAAATGGTAGCAAAGGACCGAGCTGTGTCCCTGGTGGAGGAGGAAGGCATCCTACAAGGACTGGCGGGACAGCAGGCACAGGGCGGCGGTCTGACAACAAGCAAAGAACATGGATCTGCCTTCTGCCACCAATGATAGGGCTCCTCGCAAGAGCAGTGTGAGGGTCACCTGATCCTGGATGAGTGGCCCGGGGGCTCCAGCTCCATGGAGGCCTAGCAGTACATCCCAGGTCCCTGTCCCACCCCTGTTCTACCTCCTACAAGGGGGACCCTAGGCCTCACTGCCTGAGTCACCAGACCCTCGTGGCCCTGGTCTCTCCACCAACTCAGCCAGTTGTCCAGGTCCCAGACTTTTCTGGACAGAGGAGAGCTATTGTCCCCTTTCATACACTGTGGCACATATTCCTGCTGAAGGTTAAAAAGTTTGGCACTGTCACTCTTTTCTCTGGACAGGGTTTTTCATAAAACCAAACGTTTTAACATTGGTAAGTTCTAAATAATAATTTTTTAAATTCTGAATTGTGCTTTGAATGTCATGTCTAAAACCTCACTGCTGACCCTGCCTTCAGTCACATTTATCCCCAGCCCCGCCCCCTACAGAAATGCACTGGTGAAAGTATATTGCTTTTTTGTATCAGTTACTCAAAGAAGAGCCAGCCTTTCAAGCACATGGTGATATTGAGAGATACTGATGAGTAAATTAAAAGCTATAGATACAACTACTCTTAAATGAGAGATGTTTATGTATTAAAAACACCATTTTCTAGATAATGGCAGTTGGACCCCATGCAGCCATTCTGAAAATTCTATGATGACCAGTGGCAGTGGTTATGTGGTGATGGAATCCGGCCTTCCGTTTTAACTGTCACCTGTGAGCCAAGAGGTCGAAATGTGGTAGAAGCTGAAAGCTCTCAGCTTCTTAGCTGGAGTCTTGCAAGATGGGAATGTGAGTTGCTGCTCTAGAGACAGATTCATATGAATCTTCTGAATGCCGTCACGACAAAGGGGTGATTATTTTTTCCTCAGAATCTCGGATTTTCTCTTTTATTTTTCACTCTCCAATTTGTCATAAAAAATTTTCCCCTTCTTTCCCTCTTTCTTGTTTGAGTGCAGATGTGCACCCATGTGCAGCCACACTGTGTCCTGTGGTGGGGGAAGCAGAGCTGCAACACCATGATGTTTGACCCCAGGAGCATGCACGGTGGCAGCAGCAGGCTGGCAGCTGTGTGGTGGGAGCTTTGTTCATAAGCAGCACTTGCTCCTGAGATTAGGAACATCCTTGTCTCCAACCTGTAGGAGCAGAGACAACGTCCAGTACAAGTTCATGCGTTTGCACAGGTGTACACTGAGCCTGCTGTGGGGGCCTTGACATGTCCTTGATTTCAATCTTGTTTTCAGTATTTACAGAGAAAACTCAAAAAGTGTGGCCTGATGTGACCATCACAGTGTTCTCTTCTGTGATCGCAGGTGGTCCAGAGCAAGAGGACATGGAGCATGTTCTGGACTTTCTCACTGGCCGAGGAAGACATGCAGATGAGACAGGTGAGCATCCCTGCCACTGTCCGTCTATCAAACAAGATTCCAGGTTCCTGGAGAGAACGGGAATGGTGGCTTTGGTAGAAAAAAGAACTGATTTTCAAGATTAGGAAAAATGTTTGTGTGGCACCTGGAAGTGACTGAGCTCCCCTCTGGGTGGTGTAGGGCTTGTGCTTGGGGTGGGGGTGTCCTTTGTAATTCTTTGTGGTGTGATTGTGAGTGTGCACTTATGAGGTGTGTGTGTGTGTGACACTGTGTGTTCCTCCAGGAGTTATTTTCCACTTACACGACACAGATGTCAGTGAGAACTCGCTGAAATCACTTCCATCACAACTGCACACTTTCTACCCATCAACTCAGAGAACCCGCAGCCCAGCTCCACCTGCAGGTTTGTTTATTATTCCAGTTCATCAGATGGAAACACCAAGGTGCTCTGATTCATGATTCAGCTCTCAGGCTCCCAAGTAGAGGAGTCAATTCTGATGCTCTGAGCTACTGTCCTGAATGTGCCACTCACCCACGGGGTCACTATTCACCGTGTAAGGGTCAAGCATGTGGGGAGGCCACGGCATCATACCTGTGCTTTACGTGGAACAGAAATTCCCAGACCTTCAGGGAGCCCAGGGTGAGGGAGCAAGAGACTGGCCCGGTGCGAGACCAGGCCAGCTTCTATTGGGAGCTCTGCCAGAAGTCCACACGGCCCTGTGTGCACAGCACGTACAGGCGAGAGGACTTGTGCCATGGGGGAGGGAGGTGTGTGACATGCTGGGTGTTCCCTCCACTGAGTACAGATGAAGAGGCCGGCGGTTCCCTCCATGACCTTCAAAAGCATCGTGTCCAAAACATCCATGGAGTATTAAGAACTGTCAGGAATTATCTGAGAGACAAGAAGAGAGATAGGCTTCCACCCTTGATGCAACTGGCCCGTCCGCCCCACCTGGTGACACTTCAGAGACTGGACTATTTCTTCAGGGTGTCTCCCCATCCCCAGTCTTCTCCATCTCTTCTTCTGTGTTTGCGGGTGGAGAGAAGGGGATTCTTGTCAAATAACTTGTGTCTTCACAGCCTGATAGCAAAATCAATGCTCCAGGAGGCTGTAGCACAGACGTTTTGTTGTTTCGTATCCTCCTGGCACAGGACTGGGACTGTGCGTTCTCCAGCCTGAAAAGCATGTAGTGATGTAGTACTTGGAGTTGATCAGAAATCAAAATAAAAAGGCAACTTAAGAGAATTATCACGGTGACCCCAAATAACAACACACGCTTAAAAGTGGTTTAAATGGACGAAGTCAAGCTCTGAGCTTGACTTCAGGTCAGATGTGCAGAAACTGTGAGTGACCTTCCTACGCAGACCTGTGCCACCTGGCATTTCTGTAGAACCAACAGGACCTTCGCTTTCCCTTTTTCTGTCTTTTTGGGCTGGGTTAATGAAGGCCAATGGGTCTGTGACAAAAGGGGGAAGTCCTGTGAACAGGCAGCCTTGGGTGTCAGAGACGAGAGGTTGTGGTCACCTAAGGAGTTTAGGGGGTCCCTTCACTGTGCAGCTGAATGTCCTGAGTGTAAATGCAGGTGCTGGGCCTCTCACTGTGACGACCGCTTCTTCTACAAAGGATAGAGCAGTCACTCTGCGAATCCTGATGTCATTCTGGCCTGTTACCCCGCCAGGTTCCAGGGGTGCCACATGGTGAGGCAATGACCCTGGTTTCCAGAGGGAGGACATAGGACAGAGACAGCAGCCTAAAGGATGGGGAGGATAGCGGGAAAGGGGGCTTTTAGAAGATAAGGTCTGGGTTCCTGGGCCCCCTGTTGACATTTTAGGTGTGAACTGATGGATTCAGAAGCCATCAGGGAGCTTCCCCAGGTGTCTAAGGAACCTGAGGACTGTCCAGAGGTTCCCGCCTCCATGTGTGGGTTCTTTCCACACTGTGTGCACAGTCTCCTCACCTTCAGTGACCTTCCCACTGATGATCATGGTCAGCGATGGTCCTGGAGTCTGAGCAGTCACAGAGGTGTCTCCTTCACCTGGGGAGCAGGGTCAGGGGATGCCACTGAGGGCTGGCACAGGGCTGCAATAGACCAAGGTACTAGTTTCGTCTCATGGACTGGTTTACCTTTCACCCAGGTGAACAGCAGGATGAGGTCTAACCTACAGTAACTCCTGGCATCTTGAAACTCTGGGATCAATGGATGACAGGCTTTTTATTCCAACCCCATAGATGCAGTTTCTTCACAGTTTTGCCCCCACCCCCATCTTTAGGGCTGAATTTCCTCCTAGGTGGACCTTTCCCAGAATACCGTGGGCCAAACCTGCCCTGGTGCTCACTGCTGTGGCCCTGGAGGGAGGACAGGGGCTTCCTTGGGCTGCCTGGAGAAATGAGAAAAATTGAAAATTCTGCCAGGGACAAGAAAATAAAAAGACAAATAAGGAATACTTTCTACCATAATAAATGAAACTATAAATTACAGAGAGAATACAAAAAATTGGGTCTAATTGGTTCATATAAAACACGATTAAAATGAGAGAACCACCACTAACTAAATTTTACTTAAAAATGGATTACATATAGTTATACAAATAAAAAAATGGCACACAGAGAAAATTAAAAATCGAAACTTTGTTAGTGTCTGTTAAAAATACAGTATATATTTTGTAAGACTAAAAAATTGATTCTGTTGTGAACAAAGATAACAATTTTCATAGGAAAGACAGAAAACATTGTTATAAAACTATTCCACATACAAAAAAAAATAACATACAGTTAGTTTCATAGGGAGATAACAAACCTTTAGAGGCTTCAAATATTTTCACCTTATTTGTGTGTGTACATAGCAATTTTAATATTGAGAAAAATAAAAAATACCCCATATCTTCTTGAAGGTAGATATAACAAAATACCTGTAAATCACAATAAAATACATTAAAAGGAAATTATAAACCAGTACTAAAAAATATTGATACCCTCCTGTATCTCAGGGGATACGGGCTTGTCTGGGACACACATGTCTGGTTGTGGCCACTCTCTGCAGCTGAGGGTCACCCTTTAGTTGCTGACAGCTTGAGACTGTCCACTGAGGCTTTCTGTCAGCAGGGCCAATACTCCTTTTTTGAAGGGACTTGGGTGGCACCTCCCTGTATCCCCCACATGGATGTGGAAGGCACAATCACTAGAATTTATTTACCCAGGTATGGAATACGAGGATTTGATTGCTGTGTATAATCTCCTCATCAGGGACCCTGTTGCTTATGAACTTTACATGACTCACTGAACCCCCCCTATTCTCCTCTAATAAGCTACAGGGGACACCGGGTCTCAGTTCATGGACACATATGGAGATGGTGAATCTTCTTTTTGGCTTAGTTATAAAGAAATGAGGGCACGGTTTCTCTGCCTTCAACACTTAAAATATGCTAAAATCTTCCTTCTGCAATTTTTTTCTCAATAATATACTTAGATCTTTTTCCTTCATTTTTTGATATTCCTGTTAAGTGCTTATAGAGGTTGATGTTGTTGATGTTGTTATTGTTTTGAGAAACTAACAAAGACGCAGGTTGTGTGAAATAGGCTGGATAAAAGCTGTGACTCTTGTCTGTCTGACGCGTCCTCCCTGCAGATTTGTGTCCTCTGTCGAGCTCCCTCCCAGCCCCCTTCCTGCCTGTCACTCCTGCAGGGAACACCACGGAGTCACGAGGAGTCTCTGTAGGGAACACACTCTAAGGACAGAGGGACCAGTGCTGCTCTGCTTCCATGTCTCTGAGCTTTTCCTCAGGGACACACACAGGAAGTCTCCCTCTGGTCCTTGAGGTTGAGACGCGGGAAGAGAGCACCTCTTCTGCAGGGTGACTAGTCTGACACGCACACAAATGCTCCCTGGACTATTAGGTGTGGTAAACAACCCTGGTCCTTTTGGATTCTTTTTTGCCATTTTACTTTCTTTTGGGTTTTCACCAAAGTCATTTAAAGAGAGAAGTTTTTTTATTTTTGCATTCCTATGATGTTTCTATAGGTTTTCCACTTAAAGTTAATTTCCTTCTAAGTTTATATTTACATATAAAATTGAGCTTATCATATCAATATATTTCTAAATTTTGTATTGGTTACTAAATTGAGACTTGAATATGTGTGTATGTGGAAGTGTAACTTTTCCTTTGCCAATCTTGTCCATTTACTGTGTGATTACTGATTATATTAGCTCTTCTTTTTAAGATCACATTGTTTTCATAAAGTGGTATCTTAAAAATAAATCTTTGCCAGTCTGAAACAATGCACTTAATCACCTCCTCTGGGGTCATGGACAAAAAGCCTCTGAGGCCACTCCAGCCTCTGGGAACACAAGATATTAGGGACCAGGGGAAACTTGACCCCACAGCCCTGCAGGATGACACCACAAGCTGTGAGGATTCTTGCTCTGATCTAAGTGGAGGCAGCCATACCCCAGGACTGTGAGTTCAGTTAAGTGGTAAAAATGCAACAAACAGACAATGCCACCCCCACTTTGGAGGGGTGGCCATGAGCCCCACCCACACCAGCCCTGCCAGAGCCTCTGGGCCTTGATGCCAGTGGCAGCTCTGATGATCTCTGAGTCTCCTCCCAGGGAATTCTTCCACTGGCTTGGAGGCTGGCTCCTGGCTACCGGGCAGAGGGCGGACAGGCACTCAACTTCTGGTCAGGTGGTCGTTTGGTCACACTCTTCGTGTCCTAACTGCACACAATTGGATCAGGCCTAGAATGTTAAGTATCTTTAAGTGCTATTTCTTTTTTCTTTACAATTCTGTTTTTAAGACTTTCTCCACTCTCATTTTACCATAAGCAGTCAGGATGAGCCAAGCCCCTTCCACTCTTGCCTTAGAAATCACTTCAGTGAATATCCAATTTCATTGCTGACAAGGTCATCCTTCCACAAAACCCTAGAACAGGAGCAGCGTTCAGTCTTGATCTTGCAGCTTTACAAGCACACCTTTTAGGTAATTCTGACAACATCACTCCTACTTCTCAGCATCCATTTCTGTCTTGCTCTGTTTCTACTGCTATAATGAATGACCTTACACTGGGTGTCTGACAAACAACAGAAATTTATTTCTCACTGGAGGCCAGAAATCCAAAATTTGGAGCACAGGGCCTAGCTCACTCTGAAACTTGCAGGAAAGCCTCCCTCGCCTCTTCATATTGAGGAAAGAATAAACAATTTAGAAATTCACAATCTGCTTCTCTCCCTCACGGCCAGTGCTGGACGCCTTAGGGGAAGCTCAGGTAGTGACACAACCTACAGCCCTGCACCTCCTGTCCTGGCACCAGGGGAGTCTGCTCAGGCACCAGAGTTTCTGGGAGCCACTTCTACATCAGATGTCATCTAACAGCATACATGTTCCCATGGCCATAAAACACATCCTTAGAGAACACGTGCCTGTGGAAATTCCTCCCATTTTCTGGTTGTAGTTTGAAATCAAATCGTAGTTTGCAGCAATGTCCTGAGATTGTAAATCTGTTTCTGTGTGTTTTTCATTTTGAATGGGAGTTTTTTCCTAGATTGTTAACAAGATTGAATTTTGAACATAAATTTTCAGGAATAAGTTCAGAACAATAGAAGTAGAGGTACCTCTCAAACTTTAATGTTTATAAAGACCTCCTGGACAGATTGCTACAACAGGTTCCTGCAAAAGGACACACGTTTCTGACACAGTTGGCCTAGTCTGAGGAACTGCATTCCCAACAACTCTTGGTAAAACACCCATTTCAACACTAAGTGAACTATCCCCGTGGTCTGCAGGGACAAACAATGAATAAGAGTGAATCTGTTCATGCTCTTTGAAACAGAAAGGAGGGAGCAGAGCAGTCTCTAGTCTCTCTGTGATTGACATACTTTGATGCTGAGCTCCCTCCCCATTATCAGAGGCAGACAGGGGGAGAGGAAGCCCTGTCTCGCAGAGTCATATTGGGGATACTAGAGGAGGCACTTGGCCATGAACCCTAGGGCAGGAGAGCTGGGCTGTGCAGCCGCCTCCTCACAACATGTTGGCCATTTCCACTATCTCTTTTCCCTCCTGCCTCTGAGGCTGAGCCATTCTGGGCATGTGAGAAGGTTTTTGTTGCACTTACCTGTGGGTTCACATCACTGTGTAAATACCACTACCCATATACAGACTACAGTAATAGTCGGCCTCGTCCTCAGGCTGGGCCCCCGAGATGGTGAGGGCGGCTTTGTTCCCAGAGATGGATCCTGAGAAGCGACCAGGAATCCCAGAGGGGCGGTTGTTTGTTTGGTAGATAAGCGTGCGGGGAGCCTGGCGTGGGGTCTGCTGATACCAAGTGGGGTAGTTACTGGTGGAGACTGACCCAGAGCTAAGGCCACAGGTGAGTGTGACCGTCCCTCCAGGAGACACTGATAGCAATGGCTCCTGAGTCACCACAGTCTGAGAATCAGCACCTAGAACCAACAGGAGAGACATAGGTGTTATGGGAGGCAAGGTCACTCTGAGACCCAGCTTTTATGTGCCCCCCAAAGATGCAGAGTCTCTTCCCCTGACCTGAGCCATAAGCGAGGAGCCCCAGAAGAAGCACCGTCCAGGCCATGGTGGGGACACTCACAGGACACGGCCTCCTCAGGCTCCTGTGATGAAGTGTGGTGTCCTCGGGCCTTTTTATGTGTCCCAGACTTATTAGGAGGAGAAGGTACCTCATGCAAATCAGCTTCTTCTGTCTTCCAGCCCCAGTGTCACCCTGATGTCCCCTTGGGAAGATCTTGAACTGGGTGCTGGGACCTCACAATGCCCAATGACTGAATGGTGACTGAGACAATGAGAAAGATTGGTTGAGGTTTTTCACCAAATCAGCTTCCTCATGTCCTTGGTGACTTCAGTCCTAAGTCTGTCTCTGGAAAAACAAGGACTCAATGATGTGATGGGTGTGTTCACTTTCTGGCCTCATTGTCCTAGCTCATGCATAATCAAGCCCCATTCCTGGCAACATTTCTACCTCCTCAGTGAAATTCCTTCTCATCTTTGACAGAGATTAGCACTCACTCCTCCCTCCAGCAGGGAGTCCACTGGGGAATCACAGAGTTTATGTCCTGGTGTGAAGCGACAGGGGTCTCCCCTCCAGTGGCAGTTTTAAAGGACCAGAGTTCAGTGTGCTGTAACCAGGAGTTGCTGTGTCAGGCTTAGAAAGGCAAATGTCCCTTGCTCTAAGAAACCATCTATTATGTGGATGAGTTTCAAAATAAATGGGTTTTGAGAGGAATGGCTCGCAGTGTCACCATAAAATTATGATTTTCTTCGTAACATCAGCCGTAACAAAATAGGAACATGCATCTCATTATGAGAAATGGAAACAGCACTTTGTATAAACGAGGTGGTGAGAACACCATAGAATGTACTAAAACTCCCTTTCTCTTCACCTCCTGCTGTGGAGCAGAAGGAATGGGAAGGGTGTAGAAGGGGTTTGGGATGGAAGGGGGACTGGAAGGATAAAATGTCTGTAGTCACTGGTGATGATGAAACACACAATTGATGTTCCTCAAATGTGAAATAAAACTGTGGTTGATGGTATTCATTTTGGAATCGCTAGTAAATTATCTGTGTAACAAAACTTGCATTATTATTTTTCTTTCTCTTCATATGGGTTTGAGACACGCAATTCGTATAATAGAACAATATTCATTGTAAATTACTTTTCGTACTATACAAATATATAATATGATAGCATAGAGAAATACAGGTATTTTCACATATCTCAAATGTGGAGATGAGAACTATTAAGACACAAGCAAAAGAAATAACAAAAAACTGAAAACAAACAATATCATTTTCTGTTGGTTACTCTAAAATTTGAAATCAAAGAGAACTTACAGAAGAGAAAAAAATAACAACTGAAACGGTGACACAGACAGAACTAACACACTTATTACACATCTCACCGTGAATACATTGGTACTCTTATTAGCAGCAGAGCTTCCTGAGATTTGCCACCGTACACACTGTCTCAGGCGTTCTCTAGGCACCATGCTTCCCATTAGTGTCGCCCCTGGGGGAGATCTGGGTGGGGATTAGAAGCCAGTGTGGAATGGAGGGGTAGATAGGCTGGATAAGGGAGACACACTCAGGGTCCCAGGAGCCCCTCACATGCAGAAAGAAGAGAGAGCAGCGCCCCCTGGGGGTCCTGCATGACACTGCCTGACTCAGGGAGGAGCTTCCTCTGGAAGGTGCTTTTCTCTCTGAGGGAACATGCTGATGCAGGCTGACCACCACATCTTCACACCTGCTGTTCCCCACACTCCAGGTGCATCATCACCCAGAGATGGAGCACATACCCTAGACTCAGACCAAATCCTCCCTGGGGGCCAAGTTGAATTTTTCTTCTGATACAATGGATTCTTCTTGTTCTTATGTTAAGTCAATTGTGCAACGATCAGTTATGATCATAATGAGAATGGATTGTAATTTTCAATC